>ML109818.1:0-34682 GCA_003697995.1 Taxidea taxus jeffersonii | reverse complement strand
GAAAGAAAGAAAGAAAGAAAGAAAGAAAGAAAGAAAGAAAGAAAGAAAAGAAAGAAAGAAAGAAAGAAATGTTCATGGGATGCCTGGGTGACTCAGTTGGTTAAGCAACTGCCTTCGGCTAAGGTCATGATCCCAGCGTCCTGGGATCGAGTCCCACATCGGGCTCCTTGCTCGGCAGGTAGCCTGCTTCTCCCTCTACCTCTGCCTGCCTCTCTGCCTGCCTCTCTGTCTGCCTGTGCTCGCTCTCTCTCTCTCTCTCTAACAAATAAATAAATAAAATCTTTAAAAAAAAAAAAGAAGAAATGTTCAAAATAGTTCTTCATATGATTTTCTCTGTTGCACTATTTCACTCTATCATGTTATTCTATCTGATACCTTTATTCTCTTTCAAATTTATTCTTACAAGGTAGTATCATAACAAATCAGGTAGTCTAAAAGGATAAAAATTGTTTTAAGACTTCATGTTTCAGGGACGCCTGGGTGGCTCAGTTGGTTAAGCGGCTGCCTTCGGCTCAGGTCATGATCCCAGCGTCCTGGGATGGAGTCCCACATCGGTCTCCTTGCTCGGCAGGGAGCCTGCTTCTCCCTCTGCCTCTGCCTGCCTCTCTGTCTGCCTGTGCTCGCTCTCTCTCTAACTAATAAATAAATAAAATCTTAAAGAAAAAAAATTAAAAAAAAAAAGACTTCATGTTTCAGCTCACTAAAGATCTTGAAAGTCATCACTACCATTCATACAAAAAAGCAGAACTAAACTTGAAATCACTGACTTGGATGTACTAGAGGACAGGAGTCTACAAGGCAAACTTACCTATCCCTCCAAAATTTGAAAAGACAGGTGAATACAGAGAATCACAATCAACATCTCTGAACTTGGACCAGAAACCACTGGTGACATTAACTAGATGGAACACATACATGGTAATTTTGACAAATTGTAGGAAATGGAGTGCAAACTAGCAAGAAAATATGAAACCCATGGAGGCTGTGGTATTAGGGGTCCCTACACATTCATGGCTTTTACATCCAGAGACTGTACGGGTCCTCATATTGAAGAACCAAGAAAGGTCCCCTTGTGCTTTTTGCAGAAGGAAGGGAAAAAAACAACCATTGTGAAATACACCAATAATAGTAGCTTACTCTCCATGGTAAAATCTTACCAAAGCCTTAACCTACCTAAGTAAAAGGCTGCTGCAAGAATGCAGCCTCCTCTACCCTTCCTGTCTCACCTGATTGTGTTTATGGGCTGGGTTTGGGGTGGGAGCTGAAAGACACAGCCCAGGGGTACAGGCCTACTAAAAATAAGATATAATCATAACATAACAGATCACTTTCCCATCCCCACACCATACCACCTCAACATTGAGCCTCTATATGATAACAGTGGGTTACAGGTGAGAGACCTATAAGATAAACTTTACCTAAAGAAGATTTCTTAAAGAAATTCCAAAAAAAAAAAAAAAATTGTGGAGACAAAAATAGAAACACTACAAGGATTTGAATTGCCTGGCATCTATAGCTACAGCAAATATTAAACACAGCCTAAATTCCTGGTCAAATTAACATAAAATCTCACACTAAAATTATGTTTACTTCAGAGTCTGTTATCTGTTACATCATCATATCTGACTTCTCACAACAACAACAACAAAAAATTATAAGGCATTCCAAAAAATGAAAAAAAAAAAAAGAAACAGTCTGAGGAACAAGATTCAGATATGCCAGTTTGGGGGAATATTGATAAAGTATTTAAAACAACTTTGATTAATATGTTAAGTGCTCTAATGAAAAAACTAGACAGCATGCCAGAACATGTGGGTAAATGTAAGCAAAGATGAAAACTCTCAAGAACAACTAAAATATAATAGTAGAAGTTTAAAAAAAAGAACTGTAACATATATGAAGAATTTTTTGATGGGCTCATCTATAGACTGGACACCACCAAGGAAAGAATCAGTAAGCTTGAAGATATATCAGTGGAAATTTCACAAACCAAAATTCAAAGAGAAACAAGAGTGCTCAAGGGAAGGAACAGTATATCCAAGAATTCATGGACAATTTCAAAATGTTCAACATAGCTATAACTGAAATACCAGGAGGAGAAGAGAGAAGGAAAAAGAAGAAAAATATGTGAAATATGAATGGCCAAGAATCTTTTTTTCTCAAAATTAATGACAGACAAAATGTCTCAGAACCAGGAATTTTAGAGAACATCATGCAGGATAAATAATAAATAAATAAATCTATACCCATGTACATAATTAAACTGCAGAAAATCAAAGGCAAAGAAAAAGTCTTGAAAGAAGACAAAGGAGGAATGCCTGGATGGTGTGTGTAGTCAATTAAGCCTCAGACTCTTGGTTTCAGCTCAAGTTGTGGCCTCAGACTCATGATCTCAGGCTCATGTAATTAAGACCCATTTGGTGCTCTGCACTCAATGTGGAGTCTAAGTTTTTTTCTCCCTTTCCATTTACCCCTCCCCTCCATGTTCTCTCTCTCTCTCTCTCTCTCTCTCTCTAAAATAAATAAATAAGGGTTCCTGAGTGGCTCAGTTGGCTAAGAATCTGCCTTCAGCTCAGGTCATGATCCCAGGGTGCTGGGATAAAACCCCACACCAGGCTCCCTGCTCAGCGACCCTGTTTCTCCCTCTCCTTCTGCCTGCTGCTCCCCTGTTGTGCTCTCTCTCTGTCAAGTAAATAAAATCTTTAAAAAATAATAATAAGTAAATAAAAATAAAATCAATCAATCAATCATCAATCTTCAAAAAAAAAAAAAAAAGAGGGGAAACTGGGTGGCTCAGTAGGTTAAGCATCAGACTCTTGGTTTCAGCTCAGGCCATGATCTCAGGGTCCTGGGATGAGCTCTGTGCCCAGCTCCATGCTCAGCAGGGAGTCTGCTTGTCTCCCTCTTGCTCTCTGTTCCTCCCCTTGCTCACACTAAGATAAATAAAATAAATCTTTTTAAAAAAGAAAGAAGCCAAAATGAAGGGAAAAAAAACAAACAACAAACAACAACAACAAAAAAAACCTTACCAGAGAACGAGGATGCAAATAATAGAGGACTCTCATTAGAAACCATGTAAACAAGAGCAGAATGAAGTAAAATATTCAAAGAGTTGAAAGAAGATAAATTTTAAAAGGACACCAATCTATAGTTCTAATTCCAGTGAAATTATCCTTCAAAATGCAGGAGAGGTAAAGTTTTCTTAGTGACACAAAAACTATTATAATTTATTACCAGCAGAACTACCCTGCAAGTGACTCTATAACAAGTTCTTAGGTATAGCAGAAAATTCTTTGGTTAGGAAAGAAAAATGATATACGTCAAAAAATTCAGGTCTATGTTAGAAAGGAAAAGCATCAGAAAATAAATAAATAAAGGTAGAATATTTTTTTTCTTATTCCTTTAAAAAAAAGTTAAATGGTAGTAAAAAATAACATTTTCTATGTTTACATTTTTTTATGTTTACATCTTTAAGTGTACAATTTCAGTAGTAGTAATTACACCCACATTGTTGTAAAACCAATCTTCAGAACTCTTTTCATTTTGTAAAACTGAAACTATACCTGTTAAGCAATAACGTCTCATCACCCTCACAACCAGACAACCAGAACTCTACTTTCCAACTCTACGAATTTGAACTACTCTAGGTAGTTCTCTAAAGAAATGGAATCACACAGTATTTGTCTTTTTGTGACTGGCTTATTTCACTTAGCCACAAGATTCACCTATGTTGTAGTACATGTCAGAATTTCTTTTAAAAGTTGACTAATATTCCATTGTATGTATGTTTATACCACACTTTATGCATTCATCTATCAGTGAATACCTGGGTTGCTTTCACTTTTTAGCTACTGTGAATAATGCTGCAAAGAAAATGAGTATGCAAATATCTGTTCATTTCCTTGTTTTCAATTCCTTTGGGTATATATCAAAAGTAAATATGCTTGGGGTACCTGGGTGGCTCAGTGGGTTAAGCCTCTGCCTTTGGCTCAGTTCATGATCCCAGGGTCCTGGGATGGAGCCCCACATCCGGCTCTCCTTCCTCCTCTCTCTCTGCCTGCCTCTCTGCCTACTTGTGATCTCTCAAATAAATAAATAAAAATCTAAAAAAAAAAAAAAAGTAAATATGCTAGAACATGTGATAATTCTATCCTTAACTTTTTGAGTAACTGCCATATAATTTTCCATGGCAGCTGCATTGTTTTATATTCCCACCAACTGTGTACAAGGATTCCAATTTTTCCACATCCTTGTCAATGCTTGCTTTTGTTTTTTTGCTTTTGTTTTGATAGTACCTATCCTCATGGATGTGAGGTGATATTTTCTTATTCTTAATTGATTTAAAAGGTAACTTAAAGTAATGATAATAGGGTATCAGATAATAAGTATATGAATAAGTGAAATAAATATAAAATCAATGTCATAAGAGATGGGATGGAGAAAAAAAAATCAAGATCTCAACAAATGGAGAAATATATGTTTTGGATCTTGGTTCCTCCCAACTTGATCTACAGATTCAATGCAATTCCAATCAAAATTTCAACAAGCTACTTTGTAAATATTAATCAAATGATTCAAATGCTTATATGGAAATATAAATGACCTTGGATACTCAATAAAATAGTAAAAAAAAAGATACTCATTCTAGTTGATTTCAAGACTTTTTATAAATCAACAGTAATTAAGATGATGTGGTATTGGTAAAAGAATAAGCACAGATTAAAGAAAAAGCTATAATATACAAATCTGGCCTTCTTTACTCACTATTTCTTTTGAATATTTCTGGTTTTGTCTATTTTGGTCATTATGCCTACAATTCTAGCTAACACGCTTATGCTTTTCTTTCTTGATTTTTTAATCTTACATATCTATCACTTAGCTTTCCACACAAGTCAAAAATTGTAAAATAATACTATAACTCCGGAAATACAAACTCTTGATTGTCCCTCATTCCCTTTAAAGAAACAATTGTCGTTCTGCTTAAGTTATGTAAAGATTCACCTCATATTTTTATTTCTTTTTATACATTATTTTACAACAGTGAAATCATTTCTATCTTCTATCCCTCCTCACATGAATTAGTGCAGTGATCTTACAGGTGTATTTTGCATATAATCAATAACATAAAGCCATCAGATCAAAGAGGTTCAGATCAAACCACTAACTTAAGAGCCACATAATCAAGCAAAGGAAGATGACAGCAAAGTGCAGGTCATTTTTTTGTGTGAAAACCTAAACAACCACATCTGAAGTTTTCTCCCTTCTCTCTCTTGTTTCCAGAAGGATCATCTCTACAACAGTCCACAATGACGAGGATTTTCTGGAAGCATCAGAAAGATAACTTAACCCCTCCTGCAGCAAAACCTAGATTTTTCTTGCTGGGTTTGTTTCTTGCCACTGAACACAATCTTTCAATCACAGGAAAGCTCTGCCAACCTAGCAGTCCTTTGTAATTAGTGAACTAAAAGAGGGAAGATTTTTAGTAAATACATCAGAAATTGAAGATTTTAAATAAGCCAAGAAGGAAATGTGATCTGAATCTTAATTACTACTGTCCATGCTCTTCACTGTCTCAGAGAAAGATTAGATGTCTTGACATTACTTTGGATGAAAAAAGGACAAAAAAAAATAATGAAGTTACTGAGTTCTAACCAATCAAAAAAAGATTACTTGGTACAAATTCAGAATCCTTGGATCTCTGACAGAGTCACCTAAATAAATAACAAGTATGCAATCTGTAAAATAATTATTTATTCAAAAAGTTTAACATCAGGGAGTTTTGACAAGCATTACCAAAAGGGCTCAGATGAGAAAAGGTATTTTAACAAAGAGAATTGTTGATTTAGAGTATGCCTAATCTATAGCATCTGGCTTTGTTACTTAGTATAGTCTTTTGAGTTAAACATCAAAAAGTTTTCTTCTCTCCTGCCTTGATTATTATGTCAGATCTTAATTAAGAAGCTTTGTGGTTTTCTTTTTTTTAATTTTTCACTTTCAATTATGGCTAAAAGATCTAGAAAGATCAAGGGAATGCAGAAGGAATGTAGGAGTGATGCAATCCTTGTCTAGTTATCAATGGCCTTTTAATTCCCCTGAAAGTTGTGTTTGCATAACCTGAAGGAGCTAATATGATCACTGCCACAACAGAGCCAACACTTCATCTAGTATTTGTGGTGGGCATTTTCCACCTACCCTATTCTGTTAAGCATTCAGAATATTTGTAGGTAAAGCATTGAAATGCTTTATTTCCATAGATGCACTTAAATAAAATCAGTGAAGTGTTACATCCATCCTGTAATTTTGATTTGCATTAATCCGTATGGCATATAATTGGCCATTCCTAATGCCTTGCAGCAGAGAAGAAATGCATTTAATATTTATTCCTTGCATGATGAATCAGCATTGCTGTGTCTAAAGAGTTCAAAGTAAAGCAGAAATTTGACAGATATTAGGCTAATATGATCATAGAGAAAATGAGTTATTTAGTGCATGAATTTATCCATTGCCAGTCCAGTTTTAAAGGCACATTCATAGTTTATTTAAGCTTTAAAGATCTAAAAATTGTATATCATAAAATACTCAAGAAAATATTACTTTGGGAAATCACATCACCACACATCAAAGAATTAAGGTTTGAACAATCAAATGTTCCTTTACATTTATTTATATGAATATATAGCTATGTTTGGGCTGTCTGGGTGGCTCAGTCAGTTAAGCATCAGCCTTCTGCTCAGGTCATGATCTCAGGGTGGTGGGATAGAGCCCTGTGTCAGGCTCCCTGTTAAGCAGGAAGTCTGCTGCTCCCTCTCCCACTCCCCTTGCTTGTGCACTCTCATTCTCTCTCTCAAATAAATAAATAAAATCTTAAAAAAAAAAAAAGAATATATAGCTACTTTCACAATGAATCTGAATAATATCTCATTTTGAACAGTTTTAAAGCTTCAATTCAATCACACCACTTTCAAAAAAAATAAATAAATAAATAAATTAAAGCAAGCAAATTGATAATGAAAAACACCAGTGCAGAATTAACACAAAACAAAGTAAACAGCACAGAAAGACCTATTTGAAAAATCTTGAAAAGAGAATAATATAGAAAAATAAATTATTAGTTATTCCCATACTTCACCCCTAGTTTATTTTTGAATTAAATTTTATTCAGTAAAACTAAAGGACCTGAGAGCTATAATATATATTTGCCAATTTAAATACAACACTAATAAAATTATTGCACTAACAAGTATAAAGTTCAAGTAAAAAGCTTAAAATGCACATGTTCATCATTGGAGAAAATTTTGAAAATTGTGTGTATTTGAATAAATTTACTGCATGACTACTTTCTTTTTGTATGTATATGTAATTTACATAATTCTTTCATGGGCAAATTTCACAGAACTAGAAATTACAAAGTATATAAACGTATTTTGTTTTGGCCTTTTAGGAAATACATTCATTTCACATGTAGACACAACTATCACAATTTTAGAGTGGTAACCTTACTGCATTTTATAATCACATAAATCAGAAAACCAACCAAAAACTACTAAAAGGAGAGCCCAAGAAATATTTCTCCCATTAGTCTACAAGCTTGAACAAAAAAAATTAGAAGTGCCTGAGTGGTTCAGTTAGGTGTTTGCCTCGGGCTTGGGTCCTGATCTCAGAGTCCTGGGATAGAACTCCATGTAGGGCTCCCTGCCCAGTGGAGAGCCTGCTTCTTCCCCTCCCCACTGCTAGTGCTCTCTCTCTCTCTCAAATAAATAAATAAAATCTTTAAAAAAATAAAAAATAAAAAACCTTTGGCCAATCACCTTCCCTTTATATAATTATTTAAAAGAAAAAATTGCCGTTATTTGAAATTAAATGACACAAGAAAAATGAGTCCAATATTCTTGATGTTCTTATGTCTAAGTAGATGACCGCAAAGATCTTTCTCAGAAGTAAGTTATTATTTAGCTAAATTCTATCTTTGGATTAGGGGTAACATTCCCTCTGGTGGTGAGAAGAAAGCAACTCTTTTCTTCTTTCCCATTTTAATCAGGAGAAATTTTCTCCTCTGTAGTCAACACAAATATAACATATTTCAGAACTATCTGAAAACACAGCAGGAAAAATGTCCCAGAGAAAGCTAGTGGCAGTATTTTCAGAGAATGCCAACAAACCTGTTCACTCACTGAGGGAAATAAAAGAAGGTAAGCGTTTGTTTATGCTACCATTTTACCATGACCCAAAAAAAGATAGAAATTACATTTAAGGATTTCAACACTGGATATATTATTACCAGTGTTCCAGATTTGTTTGGAGAAGAAAACAACAATCAAAGAAACTACTATTTCCAAAATGTTTTTACCATGTGTATAAAAAACTACTAATTCAATATGACATTAAGTAATCATGTACAGTCACATGGATATAATAACAGCTTAAGGATCAGCATTTATTATGGGTTTTTTGTTATATTCCTTTATATTTTTATTTCACTCTCTTTCCCATATTCTATTCATTACATTAGTCATTTTTTAAAGAAAAATAAAAGCTATTAAATCAATTGTCTATTTTCCGCTGTAGTACTTCTTTCAGAAACTGATGAGAGCTACAAGTTTTTTATTCCTAAAAATCCTCAATTTCAAGATACACATGAACATTCTCTTCTCTATCCATTAACTTTAGTTTAGGAAACCCAGACCTACATAATTTGATTTCTGATGCATGTGATCTATTCTTTCCTTTGCATTCTATACCAGGTATTTCTAAAAAATTTGTCCTCTTAATTTTTTTCTTAATTTTTTTGCAGTTTCTCTCCCATTTCTATTAAACTGCATATGCTTGTACTATACCCTTTTTTAAAAAATGATGATTTATTATTGTTAAACAACAAAAATTCAACTGAGTAATTTAAAACATAAAATTGGCTTTTCTGAACCATTCACGAATCTGGCAGCACTTCCTCTAGCCAACAGAAAGGGGCTCTGTGGAGCTGCAGGAAAAAAAGGGCAGAGACAGAGAGGAGAAAAAGGAAATTATTAGCAGAGAATGCATTATTTTAGGCCAGGTCACCCTCCTAAGGGTGTGGACTAGTGCTATCTGGTAAATTTCCTAGTGCTGACCAGGAAAGTCCATGTTGACTGGTTAAAGATTACATTCCTGATTGAGGGGTGCCGTTGAAAATAGTTAAGTTAGGTTTTAAGTCTTGGTTTGCTGTCTTGGGCCCTTAACACAAGTAACTCCATTTTGGGTCTGTGGTCTTCCTCTTAACAATTGTATTTTTCCCCATTTTTTAGTCTCTCGCTTTCCAAATGTGTATGCCAAATGTGTATGTGTGGGCAAGGCAGTTAGGAGTCTGGGATCTTCAAAAGCGAATTTTTGGATTGCAGTCCTTGTTTCACCACTTGCTGAGTTTTCTTGGGGAAACGTTTTAAATTTCCCCAACTGCATGGTGTTTTTAATGTTAGTAACTATGCCCTAGACTCGTCGTGACTATTAAAATAGAATGTTCACATAAAGCGCTTGGTATGGTGCCTACCACAGAAGAAGCAGGCAATGAAGAGTATTCCCGTCATCATCATCATCATCAACAACACTAAAAACCTTGATTTTCATTGCCTTTGAAGTTCCTGTAAAGCCTAATAATGACACTTTTAAAAATTTTGTACCCCAACTTATTCAACACAAATTTTCAACACTTGAGCCTGGAATGAACACTTTGGTGTATCACCTGCATCCTGCATGTGGACATTTTCAACCACTGTCCAGATACATTCGTCTTAGCCACTTAGCTGGTTCTTGGAGCGGCACTTCCTCTTCCATTTTAAATTCCGTTACTAAAATTAAGAAAAAAAAGAATGATTGATAGAATAATAAATCTAATTTTATAATAACACTCAAGCAACATGTTTATTAAAATACTTCCATTTATGTTTTAAATTAAATGAAATTCTGTGTACATTTTAAAACTATAACATTCTTGTTTGTCTCTGCTCATATTGAATCGTACTACTATTTCACAGGAACATCAGCTAATGTGGTTGTAAATAAATAGTGTATATTTTAGCGATACTTCAGCCACACACACCCCCTCCATACTTACAGCCTACCCTTCTTTACACTTTGGGGACAGTGAAAAAAACTCTTCTTTGGCAGACTGTTTACTTAAAATAATTTGCAATGGCATTTTTCATTGTTGGTCCTAAACAGTCTAAGAAAGGAACCAACATAAATGTCTCTAGTAGATTAAGCCACAGTGTTGGTATCAGAGATAAAATGGTTTCTATTCCTGGCATCATCCCCCATCTACATGACCTTACATAAATCATATATACTGAAAATTACTATACCACTTGGTGCATTACGTAGCAGTGCCAACAGCAGCCTATTCTTCCTTGACATGGTTAACACAGAAAAAAGCTAAGTGTTTATGCTGTTTTTTTTTTCTTCTATTTTTTTTACCATCAATTTTTCATGGAATGTCCTCTTTTCTATGGTTGAGATTGATTAATATCTCTCTGTGGTGAAAATGGGATATGTATGAGCACTAGCTAGTATTAAATGTAGTTTCTCATAGTTAAATATCAAATCTTCATCTAAAACTATTGTTATAGCCTCAATAAGTTTGATAAGTTTATTCTATTTTATTATCATTTCCAAATTGCTCTTAGAGAAGTGGAAACGATAAGATATTGTAAAAATGTAAGCTTTAAAATGTTCATATGTGGGTTTGGGGAAACATTTTTTCATACCTCAGTTAAAATTCCTTTAATTCAGATCTATTAAGTATGACATTAAGAGACATATTTTTATACAGTTAGGGCATAGTAAGAATAAAGTTGCTGTTTAATTCCAACTGAGTCATTTTGGGGAAGTTTATTAAATTTGACAGATGTTCCAAAATAAGTCAATCATAGTAATCTAAAAGGCAGAACCCTGAAAAACTATATTTAATGTAAAACAATATGTAATTTTATAATAAAAAAAAACATTCCAGAAATGACTGGATAACAATTGGTTTTAACCATCCTTGACAACTAAATTTTTTAAGTGGAAAAAAAGAAGCATTAATTATTTTCAGGAATTAGACAATAGATAGTTCAGGACTGCCATAGTCAGGAGATGAATTACACATGGAGTGAACTCCAAAGTCATACTTGTCTGCATAAACGGCACTTCCCACGTGATAGAACAGGTAAGTGGAGCCCAAACAGTGAGCAACAGGCTCATTAAGTACAGAAAACTGAAGTCAGAGGTTGGAGCAGCTCACAAGACGGTAATTTATAGAGCTGGATACCAGTGAAAGGGAGCCCAGGCATCAGTAAGATGCTGTGAGTGTTTGACAGTGCATAGGGCTAGAGCCTGCTAAGCCTAGTAGAAAAGGGCAATTGCAGGCTTCTGAGCTGAGTAGAGATTCCAGACGCTGTGTGGTGCTGAGCACCATTTGAGTCCTAACAAGTCAGACTGGAGGAAACTGATCTCCCTGACGTATCACAGAGACTCCAGAAGGCCACAGTTTTAACAGGATGGGCATAAACAAAACATGACCGGACTGAGGCAATCCGTACTAAATTAGCTTTCCCCTACAGGAAAAAACAAAACAAAGCAAAAGTCAATGTACAGTCGAAGACAACAACAAAATAACAAAATAAGACTTTCAACAATATAATATCTACAACATTCACCATAGGAAAACAAACTACAGACAGGAGAGGTAGGATATTGTAACCATAGCTGGGGAAGAAGTCCGCAAAAATCAAGTTCAACAGAGATGTTGGAATTAGCAGATATAGACTTCAAAGCAACTATTCTAAAAATATCTAAGTATTTAAATGAGAAGATGGAAACCACTACCGAAACCAATGACCCAGTATGAGAATTTATTCCTTTTGCAAGCTAAAACTTAGTCAGCCTGTCCCATGGCTTCTGTCAGAGACATGGAACTCGTAGATCAAAGATGCCTTCATTACTCGTGGTCTGCAAGTAGTGTGACTTTTCTGTTTGTAGCCATTTTTCTTGCAAATATTAAAGTTTTACTGCGTTTCTAGTCACACCTTTCATGTACATTACGTAATTATAGCTAATATGTGTGGCACATTTATGCATGTGTCAGGCTCTTTGTTCTACCCTTTGCATATTAAATACTATTATCATATTATATAAAATATTCTTTTATACTAAAGGTTAGTGGTTCTGGAATTCTTTGGCTTCAAGATTTCTTTATATTCTTAAATATTTTTAGAATGTCAAAGAGCTTTTGTATCATATATATTGATATTTACTGTATTATAAAAAAACAAAATTCAAAATATGTCTTAGTGAATTCACTTTAAGATAACAATAGCCCCATTTCATGTTAATATAAATACTGTAAATCTTATTTTATTTTTTATGGTATTGTTTCAAGTCTTTGTAAATCTCTTTAATGTGTGGCTTAACAAAAACAGCTAGATTCACATATCTGTTTCTGCATACAAATATATTTCAATATGATATTTGGTTAAATAATATGAAGAAAATTCAGATTTATCCAGATAAGAAGGAAAAGAGAGGTATATTTTAACATTTTCACAAAGTCGTGATTATTCACAATTCTTTGTTACTATACCAACATTGATAAGTGATAGTTAGTTGCAATGTGGAATCTGAAACCACACCCATAACCTTTTCATATTCTCATATATTAAAGTCCACTCATCTGTCTTGCAGTTTTAATGCAACTTTTACCTATGTACATTATAACACCATAGCACAATTATTTGGAAAGTGTATGTTCACTAAGTTATACAGATATCCTAAATATTGAATTTTTATTAGGTGCATTGAGAGCTTTGATTATTAATTGAATATTGGGAAATTCATAATATGCCAAGAAATTAGATCTTAATGTTTTTTACTAAGTTTCCTTTAATAAAAACATAGTTACAATAGTTACAATATCTGTGACTTGGCTTTAGATAATTCCTACAGGCTTAAGGATTTTGGGTAGTATTTTTTCAGCCTTTATGTTATCAAATAAAAAAAAAGAAAATTGCTCCTTTCAATAATGCAAACATAATAAATTATTTATGTGAGTTTATGTCACTATTGCAGCATCAAAGATCAAAGAAAATGGGAATCTTTAAGAAGTGTTTACGAATAGTTGAAACTTCTGTAGTGTTCCTGGTTACACCATGAATTTGTTTGGAATTCCAGTAAAAATATGCTTGCTTTTTATATGTAAAAATATGTATTTCTGACAATGTTATTTGTGTATTGATGGTGCTGTCACACAGAAGACATTTAAGTAAATATAGTCATCAATGTTAAATCTGAATAGGACCTCAGAGATTATCTAGGCCACCTTTCTCATTTGTTCATAAAGAACCCAAGTATTTTAGAGATTATTTGACTTACTCAAGGTAATGGCTGGTGTGTGATACAGCTGACACCAGAATATAGATGCAAGTTTTCTGAATATTGTGCTATGTTACTTTCACTTTCAATAAGAGTTATCATTGTTTTCAGTTTATTTTGAAAACAAGGTAAGAAATCTGTGGTTGTTTACTTTGTAAATGAATCAGATTAAAAATAAAGCCACAGAAAATATATAAATATCTATTCACATTTACTGTAGCTAAGGTAATGCTAGTTCATGAGATTATCATTTTCTTTTATTTATAAATAACATATAACTGTACAAAATATCTGGTGAATCAGATTTAGGAATTATCCTAATTCCTGCATGAAAAATTAATGTAAACATAAAACTGTGTTTCTTTCAGAATCTAATTTTATTTACTATAACTTGAAATAAAAGACAAAACCCTGATTTCTGAGTTTGTATTTTGGTTAACTGGATACGTCTGTTTGCTCTCATTCATCATTACAGACAAAATGTAAAATATTTTAAAAATCATGAAGTTTTATGTATTTTTAAAATTTTTATAAAAATGAACAAAAACAATATAGACTGTACCAATAATTTAGTGCTCATCATTTTTTTTTCAGATTCTAACCCTCAATATAATTAATAAAATCTAGATCTGAGGGGGAAAAAGTTCTTTTTGAAGCACCCAACAATAGACACATGAAAGAGAACAGTTCATTTTTCCCACTGAATGTTATCTCATCAGAGGATTGGAGCATGAACCATTGTCTGTCATCTGGAGTGACTCTGTAGGAGGGTGACCAAGCCAAATTTATTGTTCCTGCCTGCTCCGTGGCTAAAATTACATCTCTTTTGCAATTATTTAGAAGAAATAATATTGGCAATGCTTATGGAATCATAAAATGTGTTTTCAACTGTAGAGAGTCAGATTGTTGTTAGCAATATATTCATTATACTTTATTTCCCATATTTCAATTCTAACACATAAACTACAGGCTATTTCACATCATCCACAGAAATATGATTTCCATTTCCTCATAGATTACCAATCAAGCAGAGGAGAGAAGGCCTACTGAGCAGGAGAGGGGGGGTAGCAGCAGGCCTGCAGAATTAATTACTTTCTGTAGGTAGGAGGAGGAACATTAAAGAATAACACATCAATAGTCTTAATTTCCTCTGTATAATAAGAAGCACAATTGTCTGCTGTGAATGATAGAGTGGAGATTGTATGGCACCTATGAAGATTCATTACAACTTAGAATAATCCTCGAGAGGAAAGAACATTAGAGCTGATCAGGAAAAGTAAATAGGTTGCTGATTGGCCTTGAAAGTTCTGCTGAGGTTTTAGACTGTGCCTTTATGGAAGAATCAATCTATCCATTTGGTTGTGTTTCCATATCATATAGGGATAGAGAAGACAAATAACAGTTTTAGAAAGGTTTTGGGACAGGGATTTTTGCTGTGTTTCTGAAATGGAGAATGGAAGAAAAAGTGACTCCAGGATGCTGGAGTAGCTCAGAATTATGTCAGAAGATAGAGGGGAATGTAGGCTGAAATGAGAGGCAAGAAAATGTAATAGAAGCTGTTTCTGTGAAAGAAAATGATATTTAAGTAACTTTGAAAAATTAAATCTAGAGAGAAAACTATTAAGAGAGAACTCTTTGGAGCTGAAAATGTGAAAGTAATTTTGTATATCTAGACTTACATTGGATCTAGATTTTAACAATGTGCAAAATATAGCCCTATGGTAGGTCATTGGAATTGAAAAAATAAAGTCACTGTGAAGAAAGGTTTTAAACAGATCACTACCAAGAACAATAAAATGACTCAAGCTCTAGAAGGTCAGTTAAATAGTGAGCAAGAACAAGAACAGAACCCAATTTCTAGAGTGAATGTTGCGGTGTAAGCAGGCTACTATTAAATTATGGATCCAAGAAAGTGAGAAACCATACACTGCAAAGCAACAGTAAAATTGAAAATAAGTCAAACAGTGTTTAGAAAGTGACCACCAACAGTTCTGATCCCAGCTTTTGACTCTGAAGTAGATCAGGGATTGGTTGGTCGTTGGTTCCCACTAAATAGAGCCTCTGTAGGAAATGAGATTTCAATTTTTTTGTTTCTTTTTCCATTTTATATTCAAAGCTGTGACCAGCTCTCCTAATTCTTTTCTCTGGCTTTACAGTAAAATTTAATATTTTTATCTCTCAAAGTTGCCAAGAGTTTGTTGTTTTTTTTTTTTCCTTTATGCTTAAAAAATAAAAATCCTGGGCAGTATAGAAAGTTCAAAGATTTAACTAGTAACTTAGCATTTAAGGATTTATCCTTAAGATATAAGAGGTGTGAATTATATGGAAGAATATTTTGTTAACATTTATGCTAATGAAAATTTGGATGTAATTTAAATAACTAGGTAGTAATAGAATATATAGTTTTCTGCCTATTTTGTGCCAGATGCAATATAAAGTATGAGCTTGTGATTTTAAGTGATATTTTCAAAGTATTTTAGTATAATGTTAAACTCTTAAATAAAATACTGAGTAAAAAATAGAATGCTGCTAACAATATACCAAAAATAAAATATATTTTTCCTATATGTATATACCCCAAAAATGATATGATAGTATTGAAGCTCTAAAAGTAGTTTTTATTGGGTGGTAGAATTATGGAAGACATTATTCCTATGGGCTTTCTCATTTTCCACAACTCAGTCAAATTAAAAAGAGCAACATGCTAAAGTTAAGCTAATTTTATCAATAATAACATTAAATGCAAATGATCTAAACACTACTTTAGAGGCAAATATTGTCAAATTGGTAAATAAAGCAAGAATTATATGTTGCCAACATATGGTTTAAATATAAAGACACAAATATGTTAAAGGTAATGGTTGGGAAAAAATTTAACATTTTTACACTAAAAGTAAAGCTAGAATGCTTGTGTTAATACCAGTCATAGAAAATTTCAGGTACTACTGTCATAAGTAAAAGTAAAATATTACCTGTAATAAAGAAAAAGCATTTCATGATAATGAAAGGGGTAATTCAGCAAGAGGATACAGCAATTCCAAGTGTTTATGTAACAAATAACAGAGCTTCAAAGGATGTGAAGCAACAATAGAGAACTGCAAGGAGACATAGACAAATCTCCCCCCCCCAAAATTGTGAGATTATAATTAATATCTTTCCCTCAATGATACACACACACACACACATATATAACGCAATGTATACATTTACACATATACATCACATATGTATATTGTAGTGTATGTATATGTACACTATTTATATACATTTATACACTATATACACTATATATACATTATGTATATACATTCTGTATATATAAGTGAAATATTGTTCAGCTGTAAAAAAGAATGAAATCTTGCCATTTGCAACAATGTAGATGGAGCTAGAGAGTATTATGCCAAGCAAAATAAATCAGATAAAGATAAATACTACATGATTTCACTTATATGTGGAATTTAAGAAACAAAACAAATGAACATAGGGAAAAAAAGAGAGAAGCAAACCAAGAAACAGACTCTTAACTACAGAGAGCAAAAGGAGTGGGATGGGGAGATGAGTTAAAAAGGTGATGGGGATTAAGGGCTACCCTTGTGATCAGCACTGGGTGTTGTATGGCAGTGTTGAATCACTATATTGTACACCTGAAACTAATATCACACTGTATGTTAACTAGCTGGAATTTAAATAAAAAAACTTAAATAAATAAGAAAAATTCCCTTATCAAAAAGGAATTAAATTAATTTAAGAAGATCTCTGGAAAGTAAAAAGATATATATTGAATATATTTATATATTATATTATATATATTATACATAGAATATCAGGAAACAAAATAACATTTTTCCAAATAATCTTTGGGGGGAAACAAAATCAAAAGGAAATTCGGAAGTATGTTGAATTGAATGAAAATGAAGTTTACAAGACATTAAAATTTGTGGGATGCTAATAAAGCTGTATTTATAGAAAATACAGCTTTCAAGGTTTAATGACCAAATTAATGACCTAACTTGCAATGTAAAGGAACTAGGGGGACACCTGGGTGGCTCAGTGGGTTAAGGCCTCTGCCTTCGGCTCAGGTCATTATCCCAGGGTCTTGGGATTGAGCCCCGAATCGGGCTCTCTGCTCCACAGGGAGTCTGTTTCCTCCTCTCTCTCTGCCTGCCTCTCTGCCTACTTGTGATCTCTCTCTGTCAAATAAATAAATAAAAATCTTAAAAAATAATAAATTTAAAAATTGGAAACAAAAACCATTGAGGAAATTCAAAGGAAGTCAAAAGTGAGGGGGGCCTCAGTGGCTCCATCAGTTAAGCGTCTGCTTTTGGCTCAAGGCATGATCCTGGAGTCTTGGGATGAAGCCCCATAACAGGCTTCCCACTAAACAGGGAAGCCTGTCTCTCTCTCTCCCTCTGCCCCAGCACTCTCCGTCGTCAATTCACGTTCATACTCTCTCTCTCTCTCAAATAAATAAATAAAGTTAAAAAAAAAAATAGTCAAAAGTGATTCCTTGAGATGGTATGTGAAATTGATGCACTTCTAAGAAAACTGATTAGAGGAGAAAAAGGGATAGAAAGAGAGAACATATTCCTGATTTCAAGAATGAGAGTGGTGAAATCATAGATTCTTTAGATATTAAATGAATAATAAAAGAATGCTTTGAACAATTTTATGATAGACATTTAATGATAAAACTTAGAATAAATGGAAAAATGTCTTGAAAGATATAAAGAAAACCAAAGCTCTTTCAAAAAGGTGGAGATAACCTGAATAGCCACATATTAAAAAAAAAAAAAATTACTTTGTTCTTTAAAGTCTTCCGAAAAAGAAAATTGCAAATGACTTCACTGATAATTCTACCAAATATTTGCAGAAGAAATATTACAAATTATATGCAAACTTTTTCATTAATGTAAAGATAATGGAATACTTCCCAATTCATTTAAAGAGATCAACTTTATCCTGATATTAACATCATACATAGATCACATAAGAGAATCACAGCACTACATCAAAAACTAATGATGTACCATATGGTGACTAACATAACATAATAAAAAAAAAGAAGGTAAGAAAAAAAGAGAATCAGACTATATCAACATCCCTTGTAAACATAAATGCAAAAATTCTAAACACAACATTAATTGAATCCAGCAATAATAAAAGATAACACTTCCTGTCCAAGGGAACTTTATCTCAAGAATTTAAGTTTGGTTTAACATTTAAAAATCAATGTAACTGACCATATTACAAAACAAAAAAAAATACATATAACCTTATAATTATCTGTATAGATAAAAACAAAACATTTTAGAAAATCTAACTTCTATCTCTGATAAGAACATTACTTAATTAGGAATAGAAGTGAATTTCCTTGACCTGATAAAAATCCTACAGTTAATATAATTCTTGTAAAAAACTCAATATATACCTCCTAAATTTAGAAGAAAAGACAATGATGTCCACTTTCTCTACTTATATTCAATACTACACTAGGGAAATTATATAATACAAGTCATGACAAAGATGAAGTAACTGATTCAGATTCAAAAAGATTAGAGAGGTTATGTGCTATGGTGAGTGCTGTGCAATGTGTAAGGCTGATGATTTACAGACCTATGCTCCTGGGGCAAGTAATACATTTTATGTTAACTAAAAAAAAAAGAAGATTGGGGGGATCAATTTTATTTGCAGACAACATAGTCTTTGGCAGCATAATATTCTAAAAAATCTGTAGCTATCTACAAAATAGCTACTGTACCTAATAAGTGAATTTACCAAGGTTGGAGTATATGAGATGAATATAGAGAAATAATTAGGAAGTGAAATTATTATTTTTAAAGATTATTTATTTTAGAGATAGAGTAGGAGAGGTGGGTAGGGGAAGAGGGAGAGAGAAAATATCAAACAGACTCCCTGCTGAGTGTGGAGCCTGACAGGGAGCTTGATCCCAGGATCCTGAGATTATGACCCGAACTGAAATCAAAAACCAGACTCTTTTTTTTTTTTTTAAGATTTTATTTATTTATTTGACAGAGAGAGACACAAGTAGGCAGAGAGGAAGGCAGAGAGAGAGGGAAAAGCAGGCTCCCCACGGAGCAGAGAGCCCGATGTGGAGCTGTTCTCAGGACCCTGAGATCATGATCTGAGCTGAAGGCAGAAAAAGCCGGACTCTTAACTGAACGAGACACCCAGGCATCCCTAGAAAATAAAATTATTAAAATGATACCATTTAAAGTAACATAAAATGATATGATATATTATGCAAAATACCATATAACATAGTGCTGAGAAAAATTAAAGAAAACCTAAATGTAGAGATATACCATATTCGTGAGTCAGAAGTTGTAATATTGCTATATGTCAATTCTCCTAAAATAGTTGTGTGCACAGAACTTTGCTATCCTATGTGTGTTAAACTACAAAAACACACTACAAATTAGTTTGGGGAAAAAAATGATATTAAAAAGTAAAACTGAAGGCGCCTGGGTGGCTCAGTGGGTTAAGCTGCTGCCTTTGGCTCAGGTCATGATTTCAGGTCCTGGGATCGAGTCCCGCATCGGGCTCTCTGCTCAGCAGGGATCCTGCTTCCCTCTCCTTCTCTCTCTGCCTGCCTCTCTGCCTATTTGAGGTCTCTCTCTATCAAATAAATAAGTAAAATCTTAAAAAAAAAAAAAAGTAAAACTGCAACTGCTTTAGTTATGCAGTGTAACTGCATTTCCCACATGGAGAATCCACACTGGCAAAGGAGTTCTGGCTCAATTAATATTCCAACAGATAATTGTATAGAAATTGATAAGCTGATACTAAAGACACGTGGCAATGCAAAATATAAAAAATTAGCTTAAAGTGGTCATAGAAATGAATGTAAACCTTAACTTATGAAACTTGAAATACAGGAGAAAATATAGGAGAAAAACTTTTTGCCACCTTGATTAGGCAGCGATTTTTTAGATGTAAATCCAAAAGCACCACCCATTAGAAAAATCACATTGATAAAATACACTTCATCAAAACTGAAATGTTGTGCCCTTCAAAAGACACTGTTGAGAAAATTATAAGACAATTGGCAAACTATGAGAAAATATTTGCAAATCACATATCTATTAAAGGACTGTTGTCTAGAATATATAATACAACTCAAAACATTGAATAATAAGTAAATAAGCTAATTCTAAAAATTGGCAAAATAATGAGAAAATTCAACAGAAAGAATATACAGATGATGAAGCAGATGAAAAGAAGTACAATAGACACACGGAATAATGCACTTCAGAAACCCAATGTAACACTCCTACAAAACTATTAGAATGTTTGTAATAAAATTATTTACCATACCAAGGGTTGTATGCACATGGAGCACTCTCATATTCTTCTCATAGGAATATAAAATGCTATGAATATGAATGTTCATGTCACTGTTTTTTATAGCTAAAACTGGAAATAGCACAAGGGTCCATCAAGAGGTGAATGAGTAAACTAATCTGGTATATCCATACAATGAAATACTGTGCAGTTATAAAACAGAGTGAAGGGGAGCCTGGGTGGCTCAGTGTGTTAAAGCCTCTGGCTTTGGCTCAGGTCATGGTCCCAGCGTCCTGGGATCGAGCCACACATCAGGCTCTCTGCTCAGCAGAGAGTGTGCTTCCCTTCCTCTCTCTCTGCCTGCCTCTCTGCCCACTTGTGATCTTCTCCGTCTGTCAAATAAATAAAATCTTAAGAAAAAACAAAAATAGTGAAACACTGATATACACAACCACATGGGTAAATCTCAAAATAATTATTCTGAATAAAAGAAGCCAAACAGTATAGAGAACATACATATGATATCCTTTTACATAAAATTTGATAAATTATAAAGTAACCTAGAGTTGCAAGAAGCATATCTCTGTGTATCTGGGAATCCTATAAACAGAGTGGATTGAGAGGGAGAGATTATTAAGGATCTTAATAATATTTTGATTAAAGATAATTATCTTTATCTTTATTTTGATGATGATTTCATGGGTCTGTGCATGTGTTAAATCTCATCAAATTGCATAGCTTACTGACTGTAGTTTATTCTGGGTCAATTATGCCTTACTAAAGGCATAAAATCTTTAAAGATTAAAATGTTGGTGTCATTGAAACGATATGCTACCCAGGAAAACTATAAACAATTTTTCTGGGTATAAAATAAAATAAATATGATACAATGATATATAGTTATTATACTGAAAGCAACAAGTAAGTTCAATGTTAGCATTTATATTTAATATTTTTATACTTACTGAATTTTTAAGCATCAGAGTGTGAGGAATTAAATGGCTAACTGGTTAATTTTTATCCAAAACCAAATTTTTAACTTGACTAAGATACATTTACTAACTTATTTTAGTAATTTGGTACCACATGGGCACATCCAAAACTAAAAATAAAGACACTTTCAGGAAAAAATATTTTTAATATTTTAATAATTAATTAATTAAATCATGTATTAATACACATATAGTATAGACAGAAAAAGTTTACAGAATACACAAAGAAATTAAGACTTCATGAATTCTATTCCCAATGAACATATGATCTGCTTATGAAAAGTTATTTACATATATAATAGATATTTCTACTAAACAAAACAAGATATTTTAAATAATATACTTCAAATGAATGAAATATATTTTTGGTAGAGATATTCAGGAACAAGTTTATAATCTAGAAGAGGAATGAACCCAGTTCAGATTATTTGTAGAGTTTGAATAAACTAATGGAGAAAGTGTGAGTAAAATGTCATTGCTCTTTTTGGAAACTAAAATAATAATTCATAAACATGAGTTAAGTCATAACTTACATAACTTCCTTTTCTGTTACTCAATAATATATAAATACCATTGACATTTAGTAAAATATTAAAAACAGTTCTAATAAATCATGTAAGTAAACATTAAATCTGATAAAAATGGTTGAAACAAAGGCAAGAATTCAACATACAATTAAATCTATTAGGATGTGTTCATATAAGTGTTTTCATCCAAGAAACATCTTGAACATGTTCTATTCTATTCTATTCTGTTCTATTCTATTCTATTCTATTCTATTCTATTCTATTCTATTCACTGAGTGCTTTAGAGACACTAGAATATCTTCAGGGATGTAAGAATATAGACAGCTAAAGATTCAATTATAAGATAATATGCTAAGATTTGAAGTATGCTGAGGTTTATGCAATGTGTTTGAAGATCATTTTTTTTCTAGAAATGTTTTAAGTTAAAATGATTGAATATGTGCCCAGAAATAAAAGCACTCAGGTGAATGGCTTGAAGGACAGGATACAGGACTATGACATTCACCGAGAACAGGCAGGGGAACAAAAGGTGGAGGAGACTTTGAAGAACAAAGATAAAGAATTCAGTGGGCGTGGTCCATTTGGTTTCAGGAACCTCGGGTCTCTAGGCATATTAAGCCACACGACACAGTGGTACAGAGTGGAAGAGAGCCATAAAGTCAAGACTCATCAACTTAGATGTTAAGTAAACTCAACAGACAGTATGTGTTTGTTCAGTGAGATGTGTTAGACAAAGAACAGAAGAACATGTAAAGCAAAATAAATGAGCAATAGAAAAAAAAAAAAAAAAAGGAGAGAGAGAGAGAGAGAGAGAGCCAAGCCAAGAAACAGACTCTTAACTATTGAGAGCACAGTAGTGGCAGTGAAATAGGTGATGGGGATAAAGGAGTACACTTGTGATGAGCACTGGGTAATGAATAGAATGTTGAATCACTCTACTTTATACCTGAAACTATTATAACACTGTACATTAACTATTAAATTAAAATGAAATTAAAATTTAAAAAAAAACTGAGAAAAACATTCAAATGGAACATGGCAGGTAAGATGACAATAGAGACAGACTATGAGTGACTAGATAGGTAGGAGGGACCATGTGTCTTCCACTACCCTAAACAGCTACCAAATTTTTATATATAAAAATATGCTACATACACTATTCAAAGTAAAAATTTAAAAATCTAAACATTTTAACTAATGTATTTGTATTTATATATATCTAACTCCCACGGATTTATGACAGTTGATGTATTTGCAGAAATACAGCACTTGAGTAGAAAGTAAAACATATATTAACTAAGTTTTATAATCATATTTGTTTTCCAAATGATCCTAAATGTAAAATGTGTTTTTCCAAAGGGAAACATAGGAAAGATTTTCAAATTAAAATAAACAATACTAATTCAATCCAGAATTTCTTGATTTAATTGCAATATTTATGACCTTTGAGCAAGTCACAATTCACTGAGGTTTTTTGAGAGAGATAACTGTGTTTTATTTGATTTTTATAATTCTGGATGTCTTAAATTATGGTTGCAGAACTGCAGATTTTATTTGGAAATATGCTCCATTGACTTAAATGAGAAGCTGGTTTTTGAAAGAGGGCTGAATTACCCTCGACACTCCACATACTTATTTTGTCCAGCAGGGATTTTAAAAAGGATGCTCACATAATAATTATTATTTGCTTCCTGTTGGCACTGCCCTATTTCAAAAACATAGAGTTTGTGATGTCCCATGTTACATATTTTGTGCTTCTTTTATTGATGAAGAAAAGAGAAAGACTAAACTGATTTAAATTAAATTTAGGGAAATAATGCTTAAAAGTTTAAGTACTTATATGCCAAGTTTCAGAGTAAAGCAAATAAAAACAGCCAAGTTATGAATCATTCAAGAAGGGGGATTTATGATGGAAACAAAAAGCCAGGTTTAACTATAGCTTCTCTGCTGGGTCCTGCTCTACAGAATGGTTATAATAAATCGTGCAATGAATGAATAGAAAATAGGATTCTTTTAACTTCCTAAGGATAAGCTCCTGAGACTTACTTCTCTCTGACTTTGTACACTTATGCATGCATATCTCTTTTATTATTACATATATTTTACACTGCATGGACTGTATCATACTTACCATATTTCAGAAAGCAAATTAGACAGCTGCATATGATCAGATGGATATTCATGCCCTATATTTTATTTTAATGTGGTACATTATGTATTTGTGCATATGTGCCGGGGTTTCTGTATACCTTGCTATAAGAAAACCCACCATCTTTGAAGAAGCTATGGAGAACATGTTTCATATAGCTGAAAATGTCATTTGTAATTTTATAAACAACTCAAATATTATAAAAAGTCCCTTCTTTTTCAAAATCATAGGGTTTAATTTTAGGCTTACTGAAAATATTCTCCCTCTCTAATCATTGTTGTTCAATCCATCTTATGAAATCAGGGACTGGTCTATACATTTTTTTTCACAATGGGTATTGTTTTTTCCACCCCCATTTACATTATTCAAAGGCTTGTACATTTTAGGGGAAAAAATACAAAGAAGTGGTAAAAGAGAAAGCAGGTAGGAAATGAGGTGAAAAAACATAGAAGAAATAAGAAGGGCATACAGGGGCAAAGAGATGACAATACCTTGGAAGAAACATGAAGAAAAATATCACAATAAAATGTCTTTCAAATTTCAATATTTAATCTCCTGGATATTTTGTGTACATTTGCTGCCTAAGAAACCGAAACAGATATAAAGAGGTTCAGAGAAAGAAGACAGGAGAATAATTAAAAGGAAAAAAAAAAGTTTTTTAAAAGATTTTATTTATTTATTTAACAGAGAGAGGGAACACAAGCAGGGAAATTAGGAGTGGGAGAAGCAGGCCCCTGTTGAGCAGAAATTCTGATGCTGGACTGGATCCCAGGACCCTGGGATCACACCTGAGCAGAAGGCAGACGCTTAACAACTGAGCTACCCAGGGACCCAAGTGGAAAAAAAGAAAAAAATTAAAAGTTCACATCTCTGAAATTTTCCCACAGACTTAACAACTACTCAGAAGCTTTATCTAGCTTACTAAGAGTAAAAGTATCTTAAAAGATAAGCTTCTTGCTTGTTATGCAGAGCCTTGTATTCAGAAAATTATAACAACCTTGTCACTTCTCATTTTTCAATTTATAGACCTTTCTATTAGGTAACCAAGAATAATTATTTTCTGAGGAAAAGCATTTTCAACTTAATATGTTTCAAATATTCAGTCAAAAAGTGATTTTGTATTAACTAAAGTAGGCCATGAATGAGATTTCAAGCAAGGAGTCTTTATGCTCATTCTTAAAAAGCTGCACGAAGTACATATCATGTCAAAGGGTCATTATGTACTTTCCGAGGATAGTGCTTCCTTAGCCTGAGGAGGTCAGAAAAGGACATGCACCCTACCTGCATGCATTTCAAAAGTTTGCAGCAAGTCAGTGGGATGAGTTTTGGGAAGGTCACCAGCTATGATTCTCTTCCATGGCTTGTTCACGAGGATGAGGATAGGAAGTGGGAAGAAAGCTTCATGCCAGGAAGGCAGCAACAACAGAGAAGAGACAGTATTATGAAAGAGGAAATGCCACATGGTTTTGTTATTTGAACATGTCTATGAGATTTAACAACATTCAGAATGTAGTAGGAAGGAGAAAGAGGTATATACCCTGCACGAAGCTGTTTTGCTAGGTTCACAGAAACCATTTGACTTAGTTCATAGGCAGTTATGTATTCTTGAATGGGCAATTGGATTTTATTTACAACTGACAGCCCACGTAATTAGAAAAGACTACCTCCAATCTTTCAATGTGATTAAGTTTGTAAACAACATCAAAGCTTTGTTCTCTTTAATGATGTTTATAAGAAATAAAAGAAAATGAAATGGTCATGGGTAGTTGTAAGGTGCGACTTCACACAAGAGGACTTAGCTTTTGACCTGCTGTCAGGAGAATTTACAGCAGGTGAAGTAAAAAAAAAAAAAAAAAATACTAACAGTCAGGAAGCCAGGGTTTTCATCTTGATGTTGCCACTAATTAGCTGTCCAACCAAAAACATCACAGTGTCTCTGAATTTGAATTTTTTCATCTGTAAAATGAGGCAGTTGTTGATCTCCAAAGCCCTTTCCAGTGCTAAAAATCTGCATACATTGCATTTTCTTTTCTAGCAGTGCGGATAGATTTACGCTGACCTACCCGTGTGCATTTTTTCCGATCTTTTGTGAGTAATGCTATGCTCCAGTAACCTTGACTGGCAATGTTTGAAGGTACAGTCCGAGTGACAGAGAGACTCAAAGTGATTTGTTCAAGAACCAAAATCCCCACCACTGCCAATTAACAAAGGCTCCAATCAATGAAGCCCCTGGTGACACTGTGATGCCAATAATTCCTTGGGGATGTTTCCATGAATGTCTACTTGAGTAAGAATGAACTGCATACACAGTGAAGTAATCAATTATAATTTCAATAACAATTGGACAAGATATACTCTCTTGAGAGCCAAATTACAGCTTATATCGCTTCTTCAACTGCATCTTTATGATACAGATAGAAAAGTTGGAAAAAGATCAGTGAATTAAGGAGATTATAAATCAGCACCCATGAAGTTAAGAGTGCTTCTGTGAGCTAAAGTAACATGCATAAATATACTGAGATTTTAGTAGCTTAACCCAATAAACATTGAGAGTGAAAGAAACATTTTATATATATATATATATAAAATATATATGATTATATATTATATGCATATATATACATTTATAGTGGGGACAACTATAATTGTCATAAATATTGCATTGACCTGTGATTCTAAGCCTTTGTTTCAGTCTCATCTCAAAATCACTGATATTTCTGTGCCCTGATATCCTGGGGCAATATTGATATATTGTAGTTAAATTTTAATAAATGTGTTCAGTTTGTGGTACCTTTAACAATCTGAGGGCAAAATGATGAGTGACAAATATACTTTTTCAATAACACCTCTGAAATATGATATAAACAATAGAGTTTTGCTCTTTATTAACCAATTTATCTAAGGCACATTGTAGGAGAACAGGGTCATGAATATGAAACCAATGTGAACTTTATTCTGTTACATAGTTACAAACTTTATTATTGGTGTTTTCGAAAGCTCTCTTTCAAAGGCTTTTTTCTGCCTAAAAAAAGACATTATGAGAGAATGTGAATAAATCAATATAAGCCTTCATGTCATTTATCAAGAATGATGGGCTAGTAATGGGTCAGTAGTGACACAGAATTCAAATTTATAAAATATAAAAGACTGAGCAGACCATATGGTCCAGCCTATTGTCTGTGGACTAACCAAAGCAAATTGCTTTTCCCTTTTCTCTCCATTTCCTTTCTCCGTGTCTCCTAAGGTCCTTGTTATATAATTTAAAGCACTTACCATTCTGAAATACAATTTGACTTGAAAAATACTTATCCAACCCAACCCTATTTCAGATTAATTCAGAGTTCTGGAGAGTTGAAGCGACTTTCTAGAATCAAACAGCTTATTGTGAGCAGAATTGGCACCTAGGTCTCCTCACTTCAAATGTAGCAATTATCTTTTAGTATTCAGACATATATCTTTTAGCCTTGTTTAGGGTAAAATCAAGACCAATCATTTTTTTTTCTTAAGATTTTTATTTATTTATTTGACAGACAGAGATCACAAGTAGGCAGAGAGGCAGGCAGAAAGAGAGGAGGAAGCAGGCTCCCTGCGGAGCAGAGAGCCTAATGCGGGGCTTTATCCCAGGACCCTGGGATCATGACCTGAGCCAAAGGCAGAGGCTTTAACCCACTGAGCCACCCAGGTGCCTCAAGACCAGTTATTTTTAATATGGCTTTCTTATGATATTCAAAATCCTGAGTTTATGTAGGAAGTTAGAACTCATATAATTTTTATGGAAATTAGATTCTTTCCCAGAAGATGTAATTAATCAAGTGAGAAAAGAGAAAACATGGTTTCTAGTAATTAGAAACAGATCCAATAGTTTAGGAACCTTCCCTGGACAGATGTGGAGGAGGCACTAAATGGCAGGTACAGATGTTGCTATCCATCTGAACCCATATGTACAATGTAGCATCTTGACCCAGGATCACCTGAGAAAGGAGTCTCCTTATCATCTGCCCAGATTTTCAAGTGAATTCTCTCAGGAATGTTTAAGGAGGGAGCAGCATAATCACTAATAAACCTTACAAAGGCAAATGACAATTGGCAGAGACTTTGCCCTCCTCAGAACCACATACCTATAGGACTAGTTAATGGAAACTTAAAGAGTGAGCCTATTAAGGAAGTAGGCAAATGGGTAGTGGGACTTCTACATTTCTAGTAGGGTAGGTCAATTTAAAGTTCATAATTTAGAAGGAGAGAAAGAAGCCTGCTATTAGAAGGTTTTAAGTGGAATAGTTCCATTAACAGAACCAATGCATTAGATTTGACAAAGAAACACTGGTTAACACCCGAGAATCTTTTCATGTTGGTCTTTGGCCAGTTTAGCACAATCTAGCACTTGCCCCCATGCCTCTGAAAGTATGTAATCAGAAAATTTGGCATATGCTTAATTAGAGCACTTGGACAAAAATCTCTTCCTTCTGTGAATAGATCAACATGAAGCCAAATATAATTAAAACTTGCTTTATAAGTGTATAGTCAAGTATGTGATGATATATACGTTTAAATTTTTAGCATTCTATTTTGAAATGATTTTACACAAAAGTAACAAAAAGGAAAAAGTCACAAGTGAAATTTTAACGGCATCTGGATAAATGAGCCTGATGTATCTCTCTTCACACTGGGGACATTATTATCAACGTGACTGGAATATCCATGGTTTGATGTCTTAAAAGGGATGTGCCAATTTTTGCTCTGTGACACTCATTTTGCTTTTAAGCCCAATCCATTCATAAAAGGCAAGTTCTCAGCATGACATGCTGTATGTTACTTGGATTTTCTCCATGTTCAGCCTCTGAGTTGATTCCTGCTTTAATCCTATGGAGATAGAAAGCTGTACATAAAAATTGAAAGATTATTTTTAAACCCTTTTTGTGAGACACTGGAGCAAAAACTGCACTGTTTGGTACTTAATTAAGAGACTATAATAGCAGGAATGAGAGATTTCTCCTCACTTTCACCCAAAACCAGTTCTGTTGGGAAGTGACAGCTTCAGAATTTGTCAGGGGCATATAGTGGGTTACAGATGCCTGGCAAGAGGCTATGGTTCAGCCATGGAAGTTGTGGTATTCAGAGGGTATCCTAGTTGAGCTGGACTTATAATTCAGTGATGATAGACCAGAATTGCTCATCAGTAAATGTAAGAAATCCCTTAGTGTCCCTGGAAGTACTTCGAGAGTGTTGTGTTGAGGATACATGAACAACTTGGGACAACAACCTATAAAATGTAGACTATTGATAATATACCATCATTTTATCCATTGGCTATTAAGGAATAGGGAAAATTGATTTTCAAAGAATTTAATTTCAAAGAAAAAGCTTTACATTTTCCTTTACCAAATACTTGCCTCAGGTGATATTTTACTTCTCCTAGACTTATGTGAAAATACGTTCTGAAACACCGCCACTTTCTCCGAACAGTGGGGAAAGCTATTGTTGGGCAGTTCCTGACAGTATGACAGTGTAAAGGCTTATGTGAGATCTAGGACAGTGGTTCGAAATGTAACACTCTGGTTACTCTGGGCTTTAAGACAAGAGAACTAATCCGCCAGAGTCTTTTGGCCCTAGTAGATCAAAGATGCCTTCTTGAAACTGTTCACTAGGGGACCCAGTATTCTAGTCAGTGTCAATGACTGCAAGAAAAACAGGGACTTCTAATTTTTCTAAAACAAAGTAGAATATTTTTGAGCAATCATTTCTGGGACTGCTGACATAGTGAAAAATGTTTACTAAATTCAGTCACTATTTGAAATGTTTAAATTGTTACAACAAGAGATGCTAATTCTATTCATTGTTGATGACTGGGCGAAAATACCACACATGAGACTAGTAATAGACTTTTTATTTGAGTATTATACTCAAGGAATTATTATTAACTTCAGTCTAAATCATCACATGTCTTAAAGTCTCTGTGTAAAACATATTGACAGTGCCTACAGGAAGTTGCACACTTGTAGCTAGTAGAACACTACAGTGTTGTTGTTGTTGTTTTTAATGTATTTATATGGCCTCAAGACCTAAATTTAAAATTATCAAGATTCAGCTGTACTAATAGCCAAACCTGTTTATACAAGTTGAATTTATTATAACATTTAATCAGATCACACAACCTAATGAATTATAAGGAGGAAAAATGAGTTTTTTAATGTAAAAATGTTTTGAGTATGTTATAAGATTTGATAAAGTGAGTTACTAAAAAATCGAATGAGCCTTAGGTGGAAATGTTTTAAAATGAAAAAGGAATTCTGCATTTAATTTGTTTTATAATTTAAGTATTAATCTACTTTGTAGACACTGTGCCTTGAAATCATAGATTTAATTTATTTAAGCTGTGAAAGAAAGATAATAGAATCCTTCTTAGGCAAACTGTATATTCTAACACTGCAGCCTCCCACAATTAAGTTTGTTAGTGAATGTCAATTTGTATATGTTAAACCTAAACAAAAATGTCATGTATTCTTATGTTAATTTTCATGCTTTCCTTCCTGGTAGCACTTGTAAATTTATTGACAAATTAATCACTTGAATCAATCATGAAAGGTAGGCAAACTTCAAAACAATGATTATGCTAAGGTTTGTGCAATCTGATCTTATTTTAGAATTTTCCTGTAGTTATCGTTTTATTGTTTTGTTTGTGTTCTTTTTTGTTTTGTTTTGTTTTGTTTTGTTTGCATCTAGTAATACAGATATAAAATAAGAGGATATCCCAGTCTATACTGAGGAAAATCTCTTTTATAAAAACATTAATTTTCTTCTTTTTTAAACTAAAGCACCAAAGGTCAATTGCAAAGAGCATGGAAATGTTTAGACTTAATATTTAAACTATGGAAATTATTAAATAAGCAGATGATGAATTTCCATTATGATATCATATTTGCTGATCTTTTCTGTATGAATAAGATGGTTTTAGACGGATGCATGATTACCTAGATCTAAGCATAGAGAAATGCTTTCTAAAAGGTAACTGAAAAAGACATAGTCAGTGATGCAGTAAGCGAAAAACAAAATGGAAAAGCAGAACAAATGCCTGTTTTAAGATTCAGTAGTCTATTTCAAGATTCAGGAATAAATGAATAATTGTTATAATAATGAGTTGGAAACACTTTAGCTTCGTATAATAAAGTTGAAATCAAATTTGGATGTATGCAGTGTTTAATGCGTACTTCTTGCCAAAAGGATGCTGGCTGTGACGTTCTCTTCCACCTCTTCCTTTATTAGAAAGTTTACACATATAATTGCCTTATAAAAAGAAGGAATAGTATATGCTCTTTTCACTCAGCTGTTTTATGCCCCAGAGTATGATGGGGAAGTCATCTGAAAAGCTCTGGGATAAAGGCACTATAAACCATGTTACATCACTATGGATAGTGAAACGACCAAGTAGTTTGAGATTGTTAAGTGAAAGTTAGAGGACAAATCCCTTTCAACGTTTTAGTTATGGATTTTTTAACTCCCTGGGACATTTGGCTTGGACTTGACAGCACAGCACACTGCAGAATATCTTATCTCTTTTGTCTGAAACCACTGCAGCCACGTTGTCACGTTTTGGTTGACTGATTCTCAAGTTATAATTCAGTTTGAGCATGACTTTTGTAGCAGATCTGGTGCAATGAAGAAGATGGTGATGATGAGGCTCCTGGAGGGGTGAAAGGCTACACACCACTGAGGATAAAAGTCTCTGTACATAACTTCTCAAGCAAAGCCTTCACATAAGCCTCCACATCATATTTCATTTTCTTTTTACAGGAACATAGATAATTTGTTTAGCAAATGTTCTAAAGGGATTTCCAAATTTTACATGTGCAGAGAACAGATAAAACTGAAAAACTATATTATGTCAATTTAACATTTGATCTGTTTCCCTTCTTCTATCATATACAGAATTTTCTTTGCAAAACCATATATTATAAATACTAGGGGAATTTTACAAAAATCACTTTTACACATTGTGAAATACACACACACATATATATGTATATATGTATATATATAAATATAAAATGTATATATACATATGTCTCTGCCCTCTGCTCCTGACACAAATCTAAAACCCTTCAAATTAGGGGTAGTAGGAAAAATCTTTTGTTTTAACATTTAGTCTTTGACTCCAGTTCTTGACACAGAGCCTGTAAAACTTTTGTAATTTCCTGATAGGAGCATCTGAATCTGAGCTTCTAAATCTCTTGGTATCCATTGGGTACAGGAATGCTTTCGTTTTAATGAGGTGACTCAAGGTGGCTCCTGGATGTGGTATGGAAAGGTCTCTCACCAGAAAGATCAAGCCATGATTAGAATCTTGGGACTTTCAGCCCCACCCCAGCACCATTCTCGAGAGAGAGATGAAGGGTTGGAAGTGGGTCATACCTGCATGATGAAACCTCCATAAAAGTTCCAGTAGTTTCAAGTGTGGGGAACTTCCAGGTTAGTGAACACATGCACATCCATAGGAGGGTGATGGATCCTCTAGCTCCACAAAGACAGAAGCTCTGGCCCTTAGAACCCTGTCAAACCTTATTCTATGTATCTCCTAATCTGGCTTTTCACCTGTATCCTTTAATACATCCTTTATTATATCATAAACTGGTAAAAGTAAGAAAGTGTTTCCCTCAGTTCTGTGAGTCATTTTAACAAATTATTGAACCCAAGTTGGGGCTCATGAGAACCCTGATTTATAGCCAGTAGGTCAGAAGTACATGTGATAACATGGGACTTCACATTAATAAGAAATAATATTTATTATTATTTCACAATAGGTAATTTTTTTTGTGTGTGAAATTGTCCTAACATTTATAATATATTGCTTGGCAAAGAAAATTCTTTGGAACATAGAAAGGAGAAATAGTTCAAATGTTAAATTGATAAAATTGGGGGCACTCTTATGGGATTGAGCCCTTAACTTGTAGGATCTGATGTTATCTCCATGTAGATAGTGTCAAAATTGAGTTGAATTTTGGGACATCCAACTAGTATCACAGAATATTGCTTGGAGTGGGGAAAAACAAATAAACAAACAAAACATTTGTTACCAATGCCAAAAATTCTTTTCTTGACTAAATTTTATTTAGGCTCTTGAAACTTTTCCTAGGCCAATATGTATACTTCTTTGCAGATTCCAGTTTTAACAAGAATACTAGTAAGTCAGTTTAATAGGAACCCCCTACCTTTGATATCTGATCACCCTTAATATCTTATAAGGTTCCTCGTACTCTGCCATCACTCAGGCCTGGTTCCAGCAAGAATCCTGTGTGACTGGTTTAGCAGAATCCCCCTTACTACTGATATTCCCTCTTAGTAATTTTCCATTCACTGACCCCCACCCCTGTACCTTGGCTATATAGTCCCACTTGCCTATGCTGTTTTGGGGTTTGAACCTAATCTCCCTCCCAATGTAAAATCTCATTGGAATGGTTCCTATTCTTATCACAACAGTCCTGAATAAAGTCTACCTAACCATTTTAATTTTTTTTTAATCTTATTTATTTATTTGAGAGGGAGAGAGAGAGAGAATGAGAGGAGAGAGGTCAGTAGGAGAAGCAGACTGCCTGCTGAGCAGGAAGCCCAGTGTGGGACTCGATCCCGGGACTCCAGGATCATGACTTGAGCTGAAGTAAGTCACTTAACCAATTGAGCCACCCAGGTGCCCATATTTTTTAAAGATTGTATTTATTTATTTGACAGACAGAGATCACAAGTGGGCAGAGAGGCAGGCACAGAGAGAGGGAGAAGCAGGCTCTCTGCTGAGAGAACCCAATGTGGGGCTCTATCCCAGGACCCTGAGATGATGACCTGAGCTGAAGGCAGAGGCTTAATCCACTGAGCCACCCAGGCGCCCCCCATACCTTACCATTTTTTTTTTTACTTTATTTAAGCTTTATTTAAACATATGATGTAACCCCACCACCCTCACCCAACCCCTCTTCCCCCCACCCCCCTCAGTTTGTTTTATGACATTAAGAGTCTCTTTTGGTTTTTCTCCCTCCCGATCCCATCTTCTTTCATTTTTCATTTTTACTTTTCCTACCACCTTAACTCCCACCCCTGTTGCATCTCCACTTCCTCATATCAGGGAGATCATGTGGTAGTTGTCTTTCTCCAGTTGACTTATTTCGCTAAGCATAATACGCTCTAGTTCCATCCATGTCGTCGCAAATGGTAAGATTTCATTTCTTTTGATGGCTGCATAGTATTCCATCGTATATATATACCACATCTTCTTTATCCATTCATCTGTTGATGGACATCTAGGTTCTTTCCATAACTTGGCTATTGTGGACATTGCTGCTATAAACATTC
>ML109817.1:56703-104989 GCA_003697995.1 Taxidea taxus jeffersonii | reverse complement strand
AAGTAGGCTTCCTGCGGAGCAGGGAGCCTGACACAGGGCTCAATCCCAGGACCTTGGGATCATGACCTGAGCGGAAGGCAGCCGCTTAACGACTGAGTCACCCAGGCGCGCCAAATTATGCCATTTTAATTGCAATTTGTACAGATGTTTGGAACATTAATGATGCCCATTCTGAACATATATAAAAAGGTATTTTCTTTTGTCATCTTTAACTTTATATATTCAACAGCAGAAGGAAAACTCAATTAAAATTACTAGAATGTGAATGTGATAACAATGATTGATGAAATCAATAGGAATTATTTTGATGTAAAGCAAATTATGACAAGGGAAACCCAAAAAACCCCTTTTAGGTCCTACCAAAGACCTTAAGTCATTAAGAAAAATCCATTTCAAACAGATATAATGAATAGTTTCTTCGTTTGTTTAATAGCGCTTTTAATGGAAAGAGTGATGCATTCAAATATATAAGAAAAATATAAATACTTGCTGATTAAACAAAATTTTGATGTCATCCAAGATAACATAAATTTATAATGTTCTGCTAAACAAGGACATCAGTCTTCCACGACAAACTATTGAGTGTTGTCAGTTTAAAGACCATTTAAAATTAGTCCTGCACTAGAAAATCTAAAATGTTATGGACATTGGGGAGGGTATGTGCTATGGTGAGTGCTGTGAAGTGTGTAAACCTGGTGATTCACAGACCTGTACCCCTGGGGCTTATAAGACATTATATGTTTATAAAAAATTTTTAAAAATTAATTAAAGGGGCACCTGGGTGGCTCAGTGGGTTAAAGCCTCTGCCTTCGGCTTAGGTCATGATCCCAGGGTCCTGGGATCGAGCCCCACATCGGGCTCTCTGCTTGGCGGGGAGCCTGCTTCCTCCTCTCTCTCTGCCTGCCTCTCTGCCTACCTGTGATCTCTGTCTGTCAAATAAATAAATAAAATCTTAAAAAAAAATTAATTAAAAAAGAAAAAGAAAATCTAAAATGTTCTGAAATCTTATAACCCATATGTAAAAGAAACTGGATTGAGATTTTTCCAAGATAGGCAACAATTTTAAAACTGTGAGACAGCATCAATAATGAAAAAAAATCCACATAAATTTAGAAATTAAAAATAGACTACTAACTCGTGATTCAAAAGGAAAAAGTCACATTTAAAAACACTGAGAAATTGGGGTGCCTGGGTGGCTCAGTCAGGCATTCGACTCTTGATTTCGGCTCAGGTCATGATCTCAGGGTCGTGATTTGAGCCCCAAATCTGGCTCTGTGCTGGGCATGGAGCCTGCCTGAGATCCTCTCTCTCCCTCCCACTCTACCCCTCTCTACCCTCCATGGACATGTCTTCCCATGAAATAAAAAAATAAAAACAGTGAGGAATGAAACCTGAATACACCAAGACTTGTGGAATGAGGTGTAAATGGCACACTGAAAGAGTGTTATAGAAAAGAATAGGGATTGGCGGGGTGATGGACATTGGGGAGGGGATGTGCTATGGTGAGTGCTGTGAAATGTGTAAGCCTGACGAATCACAGACCTGTACCCCTGGGGCAAATAATACATTATATGTTAATAAAAATAATTAAAAAAAGAAAAGAATAGAGATTGAAAATTGATGTGTTAAATACCCAACTAAGAAGTTAGAAACAAAAGTGTAATCCTGTAGGAAAGAAAGAATAAAGTTAGAAGCAAAACTTAATGAATTAGAAAGCCAATTACAAAAGAGAAAAGCAATAAAACCAAAGTATGTTCTTGAAAATACTTACCAAAAAGTCAACCTCTTTCTTGTGAGATTGATCAAGGAAGAGAGAGGGAGTGCAAGGGATCAATCCTAGAACTGAAAAGGGAGGTAGAACCTCTGCTGTATCTGTGGTTTTAATATTGAAAGTATTATGGACAAACTTATGTCAATGTAAACTTGAAAATAAAGACAGAATGCACAAGTTCTTAGGAAGATATATCCCAAAACTGACTCAAAAGAAATATGTATCTATTGTAGATATGTAGTAGGCAAATTTTACCAACCATTATGAAATGAATAATTCCAGCCTCATATAAACGTTCATAAAAATGTAAAAAGAGGAAAAACTCAGGAATGCATTTTCTGAGGCATTTTAACTCTGATTCTAAAACTAGAAAAGAATGGTACAGAAAAGAAAATTCAGGGCAATCTGATTTAAGAGCATAACACAAAAATGTTCAATAAAATATTAGCAAACGGATCTAGCGTGTACAGGAAAACACATTGCACCATAACTAAATCGTGTTTATCCCAAGGATTTAAGAGTGGTTTAATATTAGAAAATCTGCATATGTCAGTTATCACATAAATATACTAAAGGAGAAAAATCATGGGATCATTGCAACAGATGTAGAATTAAAATGATATAAATATAGCAACCAGTTTTAATAAAAAGAAAAACCCTATCAAATTGAAAAAATCCCTACCAAATTAGAAACAGAAGAGAATTGTCTCATCCTGATGAAGAATAACTACCAACCAGTTATATAAGCTATCATTTTTGATGGGGAACATCGAAACTTTTCCCTTTTAAATCAGGAACCATACCGAAAGGTCCGGCCGCTAATTGAACGTTGCATGAGAGGCCCTGCGCCTGCGCAGTAAGTCTAGGGAACGAGACAAGACATACAAGGGATGCAGAGGAGACGGGAACAACAGCCATTTCCCACAGAGGAAACATACCTAAAGAACCCGAATGACACTACACACGAGTCATCGCAGTTTGTTAGGGTGGTTGCCAAAAGATTAACACACAAAAACAAGTTGCTTTTATATGGATGAGCCACAGAGAGCAAATAGTCTCTACAATTTTCACTTGTAATAGCAACAATAGCAACAAAATACTTAGGAACACATCTCACCAAAAAATGTGCAAGACCCTTATGGATAAACGACAAAAACTGTGTTGAGAGGCATTAAAGTACTGAATAAATAAGAAAGATCTATTCATGAATAAGAACAGTCGATACTCTAAATATGTCAATAGTCCCCAAGCTGATAGACAGTTCTAAAGCAGCACAATGGGAATCCCTATATTGCTTTTGCTGGAACTTGACAAAATGATTCTCAAATGCTTATGTGCCGGGAATCACTGGTATTCCTCATGAAGAGAAATAAGGTGGGTGTCCTTGCTTGTCAGAAATTAAAATAATTTGAAACTCCAAGAGTTAAGACAGTATTGTCTTGGTGCAGGGACAGACAAGTTGGGGAATAGATAGGATAGAGGGCTCAGAAGGACGAAGACTTATGTGTTGTGTGGCAGAGGCTGGCTGCAGTTCTGCGGGGAAAGGATGAGATCCCCAGTAGACATGTCAGCAGAATGGGCCATCTTCTACTGGATTGGTCTGCCAGGCCAGCTATAACAAAATGCCACAAACTAGGTGGCTTAAGCAACAGAGAGTTCCCTTCCTTGCAGTTCTGGAAGTTCAAGATCAAGGTGTTGGCAGAGTGGGTTTCTGTTTTGTTTTAAAAGATTGATTATTTATTTATTTATTTGAGAGAGCAAGAACACGTGGGGGAGGGGGGAGGAGCAGAGGGAGAGAGAGAAGCAGACTCCCCACTGAGCAGGGAGCCTGATGTGGGGCTCGATCCCAGGACCCTGAGATCCTGATCTGAGTCGAAGGTGGACACTTAACCAACTGAGCCACCCAGGGGCTCCGGCACAGTGGGTTTCTGATAAGACCACTCTCCTTGGCTTGCAGATGGTGCCTTCTCCCGAGGTTCTCACATGGCCCTTCTTCTGTGTGTGCATGCTTTCCTATGCACCTTCTTCTTCTTATAAGGACATTAATTCTAATGGACTAGGATCCCACCTTATGATTTCATTTAACTTTAATTACCTCCCTCAAGGCTCTATCTCCAAGTACAGTCACATTGGGGGGTTAGGGATTTAACTTATGAATTTGAAGGGGACTGAAATTAGCCCAGAACACTAAAAATATGCCATTATAAAAAAAATCTATTCCAGATTGACCAAGGACTTAAACGCAAAGGACAAAATCTTAAAACTTACTGAAAGTGAACATAAGACACAGAGCAACAGTTTTCAGACACTGGACACCAAGAAGCACAGGACAGCAATCCCTGAGAGAATGGAACTAAATACTAGAAAGATGGCTACAAACAGAGCAAAGACCCGTATAATGAGAGGTCTAGGGGCGCCTAGGTGGCTCAGTGGGTTAAGCCTCTGTCTTCGGCTAAGGTCATGATCTCAGGGTCCTGGGATCAAGTCCCACATCGGGCTCTCTGCTCAGCAGGGAGCCTGCTTCCTCCTCTCTCTTTCTGCCTGCCTCTCTGCCTACTTGTAATCTCTGTCTGTCAAATAAATAAATAAAATCTTTAAAAAAAAAAGAGAGAGGTCTAAAAATTTGCAGAGGTTTCCCTTGAATCTTCAGCTGATTATTGATTCACTCATGCTTATGCTGAGAGTCAGGGAAAGAATCACCAAAAAGGAGCAGTTGGAATAACCCCCAGAGATCACACAAGGGTAATGCAGCCAGAGTGGGAAAACCTTGGACTACACAGACCAAAGGAGTACTTCAGGAATGGGGCCGAATTAGCCCGAGACTAAAAGCTGCTCTGGTCCCACCTAAATAAGCCTAAAAGCATGCTTTGAAAAAACCAAACTGTTTCCAAGTAGCTTAACTGCATCCTAGAACAAAGTTCAAGACTACTTAGAGGAATAAAGACATCCAGCCAGCCTGCACGATATGAAATTCACAATATCTGGCATCCGGTTGAAATTTCCAGGCATTCAGAGAAGAAGAATAATATGTCAAAGAAGGAGGAAAATATAATCTATGACGAGGAGAAAAATCAATTAACCGAAAAACCAAACCCAATGAAATGAATTATAGAATTAGTGGATAAGGATGTTAAAATAAGTATCATAAATATACTCCATATGCTCCAGAAGGTAGAGGAAAACATGAGCATGTTAAGAAGAGACATGAAAGAGATTTTTTTTAAAAGACCAAATAAAACTACTAGAGATGAAAAATACAGTGTCTGAGATGAAAAATTCACTAGCTGGGATTAACAGAGTAGACTCTGTTTTAGGAAAAGACTGGCAAAGTTGAAGATCTTTGAAGAAGAGAAATAGAAACTATTCAAAATGAAACAAAGAAAAGGAAGGGGAAAAAAAAAAACCAGAGAGAGGGCAAAAGGGTGTGTGACAATGTATAATTGGAGTCCCTACAAGAGAGGAGAGGCAGAAAAGGGAACATAAAAAGGAAAAAATAATGACTGCAGTTGTTCCAGATTTTATGAAATATATTGGAAAGTTTTCCCAAATTTAATTAAAACTACCAGCCATTCAAGACACTCACTAAATATCCATCAGTGGATGAATGGATAAAGAAAATGTAGCACACACACACTAATTTTATTCAGCCATAAAAAAGAAGGAAATCATGCCACTTGTGACAACATGAATGAAAGTTAAGGGCACCATGCTAAGTGAATGAAATAAGTCAGACAGAGAAAGACAAGCACTGGATGATATCACTTATATGTGGAATCTAAAAAACAAGACAAATAAAACCCAAGCTCATAGATACATAGAGCCGATTGGGGATTGCCAGGGCCTGGGGGGGCGGCAGAGGGCATAAAAAGGGTTTCAAGAAGTATAAACTTTGAGGATGCCTGGGTGGCGCAGTGGGTTAAATGTTTGCCTTCAGCTCAGGTCATGAGCCCAGGGTCCTGGGATGGAGCCCCTCGTTGTTGGGGGGCGGGGGCAGGTACCTGCTCAGCGGGGAGTCTCCCTCTCCCTCTGCTCCTGCTCATGCTCTCTTTCAAATAAATACAACATTTTTTTAAAAAGAAAGCATGAACTTCCAGTTACAAAATAAACCAGGTCAGGGATGAAATTTACAGCATGGTGGCCGTAGTCAATAATACTGTACTACGTATTTGAAAGTTGCTCAGAGAGTACATCTCGAAAGTTCTCCTCACGAGAAAGAAAATCATGGCTCTGTGTGGTGGTGAATGTTGACCAGACTTCTTGTGCGATTATTTGCAATATCTAAAAATATTAAATCATTATGTTATACCCCTGAAACTAATATAATGTCACATGTCAACTATATCTCAATTAAAAAAAAAATTAAACAAAGTTTCCAAGGGGTTCTTTCTTGAAAACTTTCCAGTCATTAGAAACCGCAAACACAGAGAACCAGATTTTTTATGTACTCACAGTAAGGCAGCAGCTTGTAGTTGAGAGCAGAAGAGAAGTACACAAGATAGTGGAAGTGGCCGGTGTTTCCTACTTTCTCAGAATAGACTTAAGGTAACTTAATTCCAAATGACAGATGATTTAAGAACTGCAACAATTCCCACAGTTCATCTTATCTACTTCCTTTGTTTATAAATGCAAGAACTGAGAACCACGAAGTTAGCGGACTTAAATGACTTGTCCAAGGTGACATAAAATATTAGTTACAGAATTGTCACTAGCACGTAAGTTCCTTGATGGTTAATTTGGAGTGCTTGCCGGTAAATCAGATGAAAGATCCCTTGAGACTTTTCTCACTAAATCCCTGTACCCTGGGAACCATTCTATACGCCCAACAAACTAATTGTTTAATCAAAATACTTATTTCAGAGAATAACCATGGAAATGGGACTGTGTTTAGGGGATAAAGAATAGTCTGGTTTAATGGGAATATGAGTTCAGTTGAAGAGCAGTGAGAGAGAAGCACAATGCAATGGTTCTCAGTGAACAATCTGGGGACCTGGGACCCTTTCAAAGGGTCTGTGAGGTCAAAGCTATTTCCCCATTCGTACTGAGATGTTATTTGCCTTTCCACTCTCCTAAGTATACAACGGAATTTTCCAGAGGCTACATGACCTGTGATATCACAACAGATTGACTGCCGAAGCAGAGAGAATACAGCTGTCTTCTTTTAAGTCAGACATTTGAGAGATTTACCAAAATGTGAAAAATGCCACTCTCTAATTTTTATCTTTTAAAAAATAGTTATTTTTCACAAAATATGGTATTTATGTTAACCTGTAATGAGCTTCTTGTTGCCATTTAAAAATATAGGAATATTTTTCAAATTTCATCAGTCTTAATTTAAGTAAATAGTGATAAATATAGTCCAAATAATGACAGCTCTTTGGGGTCTTCAATAATTTTTAAGAATGGGAAGGAATCCTAAAACAAAAATGTTTGAAAATCATGGTTACAGAGGGTTTCTGAAGCTACATTGAAGAATTTGCCTTTCAGTCACATGTAGTGGCTTGTCACTGGGGAGTTTTGAGCAAGGAAGCACAAGATTCGAGTCAGGCTTTGGGAAAGACTTAGCCTGGCAACTGGTGGGAAGATAGACAGCAAAGGGGCAGGGGATGGGGGAGGAATAAAGATAAAATAATCAGAAGGCTGTACAAGTGCAGTTGAGAAGCAATGAGATGGTAAGACCAGAAAGGAGAAGCAAGTTTAAAGATTCAGCAGTAGGGGTGCCTGGGTGACTCAGTTGGTTGTGCCTAACTCTTGGTTTTGGTGCAGGTCAGGATCTTGGGGTCATGACATCAAGCCCAGAGTAGGCTCTGCACTCCACACTGGGGGTTCGGGAGAGTCTGCTTGAGATTTTCCCTCTGCCCCTCCCCCTACCTGGCCCCTCCCCCTCCCCACCCCTGACCCATGTTTGCCCTTGTGCATGTGCACGTGCCCACTCTCTCTCCCCCTCTCTCTCAAATAAATAAATGAATCTTTTTTTTTTTTTTTAAGATTCAGCAGTAGAATTTGTGGGAGAAGCAATTGAGGGGACTCAAAAGGCAGGGAAGAGGAAAATGACCAATATGTTTCCTAGTTGAGTGGTCATAGGTACCATTAAACAGAAATAAGTGAGGAAGAGGACTTTTTTTTAAGGTGGTATGGCTTTACACTCTCACATGTTAACCTTGAAGTCAAATTGCATAAGGCCGCCAGAACTGGTAAGAAAAGGAGGGTCATTGGGGACCCCCAATTTTAGCAGGAAAGGAGGCATCAAGGGTGGACCACACACCTGAAACCATTGCTGGGACAAAAAGCACTTTATAGCGAAGTGGTTAGGGAAGTGTGCTCTGGCGCTGGAATGCTTGGGTGTGAGTCCTGCTCTCTTTTACGTTGTGTAGACTTGGGCAAATTACTCAACCTTAAATGGGGCTAACTATAGTATTCCCCACGAAAAGTTTCATGGGGATTAATAACCATGCCACACATCAAGTATTTAACAGGAAGTCAGGTATATGGTTGGCACTCTATAAATAGTATTGTTATTATTACCCATCAAGTTACATTTCTTTTTTTTTTTAAGATTTTATTTATTTATTTGACAGACAGAGATCACAAGCAGGCAGAGAGGCAGGCAGAGAGAGAGGAGGAAGCAGGCTCCCTGCTGAGCAGAGAGCCGGATGTGGGGCTCTATCCCAGGACCCTGGGATCATGACCTGAGCCGAAGGCAGAGGCTTTAACCTATTGAGCCACCCAGGTGCCCCCATCAAGTTACATTTCTATTATACTATAAAATATGAATATAGTAATCTTGGGCCGCCAAGAATTCAATTACTATTCACAGTTTACTCCCAAATATGTATGCTAATAGTAACACAGCATGAATATACAAATTCATCACTAATAAATGTTCATTGAAAACACAATGCCTACACATGTGCCAGGGATAAGGAGATGAATGAGATAGTATCCTTTCCTTAAATGCTGCTTTTGGCAAACAAAATATAAAAAAACTACACAGCAATACAGGTCAGCAGACACCATGTTCTAAATACAGGGTTCTGGAGTCTAAAGTTTAGGGGAATCACTGGAGATAGAAGCAAGAAGGAATAGACAAATTCTCTGGGCATGAAGGTATTTGGAGAAAGAACAGAAATCCCACATAAATGCCCTTTAGAGTAAAAAACAGGAACAGCAGTAGCTGGTGTCAGAAAAATGAGATTGGCTGTAATGGGAAAAGAAGAATGGGTAACAGGGTCAAAGACAGAAGTCTAGCAACACCTGCACTGGGGGAGGTCAAGGTCACAGTACGGTGTGCCAGGAAACAATTCCCTCAAAACCAAAACCAAAACACAAAAAGCTTCTAGGCTTAGAAACCTTTCTGGAGGTGCTAAAATATTAAACTTTCAAGAGCAGTTCAGTCTGAAAAGTGGGACTTATGGAGATTCTATTTTCTTATTTATTCTGCTGTATAATTGGAGAGTTTTCAGTTTTTAAGATCATGAGCCTGTATCTCTCTTATAATTAAAAATGCTCATAACTTTTAAGAATCTGTGCCACAGTCACAATTTTAAACTATCTGTCCCTGGAGAATAGAAAAAAAAAAAAAGCAAGTATCTCTCGCTGGTCCCTCTATATATTTCTACTTTAGAATTTCTTAGTGTGCCTAAACTTTTTTTTATATAATTTAAATAATTTAAGACTTCCAAAATACTGTCACAAGGAGGAAAAACAAATATTTGGTATTGTGCCCTATGGTGTTCAGAGTTTAGTACTGAGCCCGAGGAGACAAAGTCCCTGTCCTTGGAGAGTAAAGAGATAGGCCATAACGCAAAGTAACTTCTGAATCCTAAGTCCCAACCTGTTCTGGGGATAAAGAAGAGTCCAGTTTAATGGGAATATGAGGTTTGGCTGAAGAGCAATGAGAGAGAAGGGCTTAGCAGTGGGGCCCAGTGTGTGATCTGGGGCCCTGGGACCCTCTAAGTAGCCATCGACCTAGAAGCAGATGTTCTTCATGAAAAGTTAGTATTGTGGGGCGCCTGGGTGGCTCAGTGGGTTAAGCCTCTGCCTTCGGCTCACGTCGTGATCTCAGGGTCCTAGGATCGAGCCCCACATCGGGCTCTCTGAACCTGTTTCCCCGCTCTCTCTGCCTGCCTCTCTGACTACTTGTGACCTCTCTCTGTCAAATAAATAAATAAAATCTTTAAAGTAAAAAAAGAAAAGTTAGTATTGTAATGGGGTGCCCCTTCTGCTGTATGGCCAAGAACAGTCCCTTGGAGGATATTGCTTCATGGTAATGAATGATTCACAAGACCCTCCAACTTATGAAAATTTAAGGCAAACAGGCAATCCTTGCCTGTGAGAGTTGGTGTGTAAAATGCATGTGTTTTTGTTCTTTAACACATCTGTCTCCCTCTTTTGTGTGCAACAGGGAGAGCCCTTGATGGGATGTGCTGCAAGGGTCCCAGGGCAGGGAAGATGCCACAGAAAACTGAACAAGGCTTCTTGGGGAAGACTTTCCAGTGTGACAGCAGGCTGAGGCTACCCAGCCACGGCCCATGCGGTACTGTGCTAAGTCAGCGCTGGGGGAAATGGCTGAGCTTGTGAGTGTGATCTGAGAGACGTGGCCTCAGAGCTCAGGCGGGAGCACTGCTGGGTGATGAGAAGAGAAGAGCTGAATCAATAGGCATATTGTAGCAACCGTGAACAAGTTTCCTGACGTGGGAATGTGCAGGACTCACCTGTGACCTCCTGTGGCAGAGACCCAAGCCCTGGCATGAGTAGACGGGTCACACTTCCTGGTTTTCTCCTTCTTGGCTTTTGCAGCGGGACCCATCTCCTTTGAACTGAGTGAGTCCTTCATGGTCCTGCCTAAGTAAGGTGGTGGTGGGAGGCCTTGGGAAAGAAATTAACTTCCTGTCATAGAGGGCAGGTGGGTCCTCTGGCAATAAATTGAATAAATAAAAGTGAGGCAGTTGTGTTTGAACTCCCAGCTAATAAAAAGGATCGTTCCAGATACACTACCTGACATTGGTTTCTGCAAAATGAGTCATTTCCTTCCGGGTCTTTCTTAAAATTTCTTAAATGTATTCCCACAACACCTGCAGTTAAGCCCAGCGTTTCTGGGAATATAAGAAGTAAAGCATGCAGCTTATCTATGAGAAAAATGGACCCACAGGGTACTGGTGAGAGCTTTGAGAACAGGAAATCCGCATGCGCTGGTCTCCTGGTCTGATACTTTATGCCTTTTCTTAGGCACCAGCATGCTGCTGATTTGAAGCCAACTCACAGGACATTTGCAGGTTCTGCAAGGATGACCCCTCCATGACACCAAGAGTTCTGCATTGCTCATTGACCTCCAAGAGGCCCTGGTAGATTCTCAGGGAGTACTCATTGAACAAACATGAACGAGTTAGCTGAACATGAAAATATCCAAACACTACAACACAAGGTTAAAGATTGACAAGGGTTCATTTTTGTCCATTGAAAACACTATTCAGAATGGAGACATTTTCTGGAAGAGGACTGGAGAGAGGAAGGAACACGTTAATACAAGTACATAAGGGAGAAGGCTTGTGTGATGGAGGGCTTCAGTCCGGGTCCCTTTAAGGCAAACAGAGCCAAAGCGCATTTGCTTACTGAACAGTGTCCCTACCAAGAGGAAACAGCTTCAGGGAAGTGGAAGTAAATCCTGCCTTTTTGGGCCTGATGCCAGATATTCTAACACATTAAAGATGACAGGCAAAGGGGACAACACCTTAAGACCCATCTCAGACTGTGTATTTCCCTCCCTCTGAGGGTTAGCCAGCGTTGAATCGCCTGTGTCCGGGAAGCAATAGAGGATGTGGGGAAAGAAGTTTCTTTCTCTATAATTTGAGGAGCCACAGGGTCAGGGAGGCTTGAGGTCTAAAGCTGACTACAGTGCCCAGAATCAGTGAGAAGAACTGAGAAGACGATAAGACGTACCTTACCCAAGAATTCTTGTGGCTGAGCGTGTACTCGTAATAGTTGATTTCCCCGAGGAGTCATGGGACAGGGTCAGGGTAGACTCTACTTCCCGGGAGAGAAGGATGTTTTATCTTTGATGAAAATCTGGTTACACTGTCAGAAAACTCCATTGCTGCATTTTTTCTGGGACTTCGTACAATATTTTTTTCCTATATGCTAATATTGAGAATGACTTAGAAAATCAACCATATTTTGCTGCTTTTGGTGTGGGAAGAGTTTCGCAAGGTAGAATATTGCAAAGGCACAGGATCTCTCTGGCCTGAAAAGCTTATACCTCATTCAGATCTGCAGAATTGGGAATGGCAAAGCATAGGACTTGGAAAGACTAGAAGAACAACAGGCTTCAGAAAACTTGAGCAGGGAAAACAAACACATTTAGGGCTTATGCAGGTCTGGATTCTCACTACTGTGAAAGTAGGGGTAAAACTCAGCAGCCAATAATCTTTTATCATTTATACACATTTCCTTGTTAGGAAAAGGACCATTTAAATGTGTGAAAGCAATTTTGTCAAAAGAATAAAATGGTAGTGAGATTGCTCACACAATTAGCATTATTGACATTTAAAAAACCTACATGGAGTAAAGTCAAGTAGATTATAACATGTATCTGTCATACTTTTCAGATCTGATTTGGTGTACTGCTCTATTAATAAACGTTTCACCATAAACAATATAATGATCACTTAACAATAGAGACTGAAGCAGAACCCACTCATTGAGTCTTCTATCTGAATTGAAATGAACATCTGGGAAATTAACTCACGTACAAATATGTATTGAGCACCTGTTTTGTGGCAGGGCCTATGCTAGGTGTTTTGAACACATTGCTGAATAATACCCAGGCACTTGCCCTCAAGCGGTTCATAATCTAGTGAGGAGATGCACACACAAAGGTAATTCATGGGGCGCCTGGGGTGGCTCAGTCGGTTAAGAGACTGACTCTTGACTTTGCCCAGGTCATGATCTCAGGGTCGTGGGATCAAGCCCCACATAGGGCTCCACACTCAGCATGAGTCTGCTTGGGAGTCTCTCTCCCTGCCCCTCCCCCCACTCGCCTATGCTGCCTCTCTGTCAAAATATATAAATAAAATATTTAAATCTTAAAAAAAAAGAATTTAAAGGTAATTTATAAAAATAGGTAGCACAGAGCTCTTACCAAGTGCCAGCCAGCACCATACACAATTCTCACAATCTTACGATCTAGGGCCTATTAATCCATTTTTTGTAGATGAAGAAGTGAAGACCATGAGTATCTTGCCCAAACTCACTACTTATCTGGTTCCAGAATGCTGGACACGTTCTTCTGCTTCTATGTGCTACATACAATGATGGCCAAAGATGCAGGATTATAAACACACACAAATAGGGCTTCTGACTGGGTGGGAGATAACAACGAGGGAAATCTTAGAGGAAGTCAGGCCAGAATTAAGCCCGAAGAGGCGCCTGGGCAGTTCAGTGGGTTAAGCCTCTGCCTTCAGCTTAGGTCATGATCTCAGGGTCCTGGGATCGAGTCCCACATCGGGCTCTCTGCTTGGCAGGGAGCCTGCTTCCTCCTCTCTCTCTCTCTCTCTGCCTGCCTCTCTGCCTACTTGTGATCTGTCTCTGTTGAATGAATAAATAAAATCTTTTTAAAAAAAAAAAGAATTAAGCCCGAAAAGAGGAGAGTGTGTTCAGTTGATGGTTGAGATTGGGGAGGCTGGAGCCAATCATGGAGGGCCCTGTGTACCTTTCCATGGAGTCTGGGCTCTTTCCTGCATTCAGCACAATTCTTCTGCAAGGTTTTGTTTGGTTGGTTGTTTTTTTGTTTTGTTTTGTTTTTCTTCTGCAAGGTTTTAAATGGGAGACAGCATGGCCAGACTTGCATTCTAGACAAACCTCTCCAATGGTTTTGTAGGGCAGTGGATTTCAAATATTAGCATGTGTGTCATGATCAACCTAAGGGCCTTTAAAACAGATTTCTGGGCCCCACTCCCTGAGTTTCTCACTCAGGAGGCCTGGTATGAGACCTGAGGATTTGCATTCCTAGCAAGTTCCAGGAAATCTTCTGTGGCTGCAGGAACCACATTTTGAGAACCACTATTGTGTAGGGTGTTCCTGAAGGAGCCTAGGCTGGACACTACTTAGGAGGCTATATCACTAATTTAGGAAAGAGAAAAGGAACATCTAAAGTCAAATCTAGAACTAAAATATAAACACTGTGAAAGCAGGGATTTTGTCTGTTTTATTTAATTTTATATTTCCAACACCTAGACTAATGCCTGGCATGTGATAGGGCTCAGTAAACCCTCACTGAATAAACAAATGAGTAATAGACTCTGGAAATATGCAGGAGAGAAAATCAACACTGCCTGATGGTACGGGAGTTAAGATAGAGAACACAAAACCGACGCCCAGGTTTCTAGTTTGGGTGACTCTGATTGGTGCCATTGACAATGGCAGGTACTCTAGAGTAAAGGGTACATTTGAGGTGAGGATGGTGATCAGTTTGAGATATGTCGTATGTAAAAGATATGCGAGATTTCCGGGAGAGTATAGGCATTAAATGAATGGATGTGAGAATTGGAAGATCAGAGAGAGCTCTGGGCCAGAGATACCGGTCTGGAAACCTACTGGTAACTAGATAGGTAGTAGTCAAAGCCATGAGATTCCTGAATGAAATTGCTCAAGGGGAACAGATAGGGTCAGAAGAGAAATGAGCTGAAAATGAAACACCAAATTTTATGGGACAGGCAAAGAAGGAGCACGCAAAAAGAGGGAAAAGGAAATGGTCAGAGAGGTAGAAGAGAACGGGTGAGTTCATTGCTTCAGGAGCCAAGGGTTTTTATTCACTTGTTTTGCTTTATTATATAAAATTTAAAACATAAGGAGTAGAAAGAATAGTATAATGATTTCCCATAGAGCCATCAGCTCTATGGTCAACTCAGTCTTATTTTACTTATTTTTTTCAATATTATTATACTTATATTTCTACCCACTCCCTGCCAACTAAACTGTATTATTTTTGAAACAAAGTAGGTGTCATACTGATTCATTAGCAAATATTTCAGTAGACATTTCTAGAAGATAAGAGCTCTTTTGAAAAATATCATTAACAATATCATTGTCTCAGCAAAAAAGGTAACAATTCCATAACATCATTAAAATTTTGGTTAATATCCAAATTTTCCTAATTGTCTCATAATTTTTTAGGTTTTACAATTTTTTTTTTTTTTGGTTGAAGAAGGAGACAGAGAAGATCTGCACAATGCAGTTAGTTAATGTATTTCTTAGATCTCTTTTAACTGACACCCCCCATCCCACCCCAGCCTTCTGCTTTTCTTGGCTAGTTATTTATTGAAGAAACTGGGTCCTGTAGAATTTCCCACATTCTGGACTTTGTTGAACGTCTCCATGTGTCATTGAATATATTCTTGTATCTATTGCACTTCCTGTATATTGGTAGTTTAGATCTAGAGGCAGGGCTTGACCAATTTATGTTCTATTTTTTGGCAAGAATACCTTCACAGGAGGTATTGTGCACTTCTGGTTATCTTTGTTTTGGTGATAGAGCGGCCATTGGTGATTATCATCTAGATCCATTATTTTATTAGAAATTACAATATAGTAGTATTAGGATTCCATCATTCTTTTTCATGCATCCCTTTTTCTTTTCTTTTTCTTTTTCTTTTTAAAGATTTTATTTATTTATTTGACAGACAGAGATCACACAAGTAGGCAGAGAGGCAGGCAGAGAGGGGAGGGGAGAAGCAGGCTCCCTGCCGAGCAGAGAGCCCGATGCGGGACTCGATCCCAGGACCCTGGGATCATGACCCGAGCTGAAGGCAGCGGCTTAACCCACTGAGCCACCCAAGCGTCCCTGCATCCCTTTTTCATTTGTTAATGGGATCACTTTTATAAAGAGAAACTTTCCCATGTCATCTATTTGGTTACCTGGAGGAATAGTCATATAAGGAAGGCAGAATAAATGCATCATTCTTTTTTTTTATTTACCAGGTTTCAATATAAGTTGGTTCCCTAGCATCTAATGTGATCAAATAAGGGATGTTTTCAAAGTTTTGTCATAAAGTCATTGATTTAAGTATTTTTGTGTATTTCAATCCAATGCAATTATTTTATCGATGTACAAGTGATCCCATCTTTGGCTTATAGGAGCTTCTTTAAATCCATCCTTGAGCTTTCTGAAATAACTCCAGGAGCAATTGCTAGATTCCTTGCTTTCTGGTATGACAAGATGACTCACAGTCCATCTTACACATTTCTTACTCCAGATCTGGAATCAGTTATTTCTCAAAAATTTTGAGTTTCTTTAATGGGACATGATAACCAGAGACTACAGTTTGGGAGTCAAAGGTGCTCATTGCTATTACAGTGCTAATTATTTCTAGAATTTTTTCCTCCAAAGAGCCAAGCAATATGTATTTTTAGACAAAATATTTCATAAGTTCATACCAATGTTCACAATTCAAAAATAAGATCAAAGCACTAGTAGTTAAATCATTTGAATATGTATTTGTATTGATTTTGTCTTATGCTGAAAGTCTTGGTTTGCAACAGTGTTAAAATAATTATTTTTATTATATATTTATTATAATTTCAAAATAAAAATTCCAAATATCATCACTAACAATTATGACTTCTAAAAATGGTTCTTTTTTTAAAATTTTTTTTAAGATTTTATTTACTTATTTGTCAGAGAGAGAGAGAGAGCACAAGCAGGCAGAGTGGCAGCAGAGGCAGAGGGAGAAGCAGGCCCCCTGCTGAGCAAGGAGCCCGATGTGGGACTCCATCCCTAGAAGCCAGGATCATGACCCGAGCCAAAGGCAGCCGCCCAACTAACTGAGCCACCCAGGCGCCCCAGTTCTTTTTTTTTTTTTTTTTAATTCTTTTTGTCTTTAGATTATATCCCACTAAGTATTTATACCAGATTACTGTATTTGTTGTCATTTGAAATGTTCCTTCTCTTCATGCCACTGGCTTGATTCACAGTTAGGCTCATTTGTTCATTTTGATTTTAGGGTTTTTTTACTGTTTCTTTTTAAAAATTATCTTTGCCTTATAATTAGGTAAAACATTTCCATGGTTCCAAAGTCAAATCTAAAAACATGGTATATTCAGTGAAATCTAATTTCTATCCTTGTTTTCTTCACTTTGTTCTCTCTCCCCAATGTATAAAGTTTTCCTAAAGTTTTGGTTTGTCTTTTCATTTTTGTTTAGTTATTAGCAAATATATAGAGATATACATTCACATCCCTCCAAATTCTTTTTTTTTTTACTTTAAAAAAATTAACATATAATGTATTATTAGCCCAAAGGGTACAGGTCTGTGAATCACCAAGTTTACACACTTCACAGCACTCACCATAGCACGTACCCTCCCCAATGTCCATAGCCCCACCACCCTCTCCCTACCCACCCCCCTCCATTTTCTTAAAACAGATAATAACATAACACGTAGATGAGAACTATACATACTTTACTCCCCCTTACTTTGGTCACTTAAAATATACCCTGCAGATACATTCATGGAGCATATAGAAAATAATCCTAATTCCTTATTATAGTTCCAAAGTACTCCAGTATGTTAATTCAGCTAGTTCTCTAGGAATGGATATTAGCATGGCGGCCAGCTTTCACAAAACCAAAGCTTTGGAGAGGGAACAAATGATGAATAGTGTCCAGTGACTCTGAAGCATCCAGCAGAAGACAAACATTCATTGGATTTGGCAGTACTAAGGTCAAGGAACTCTTAACCAGGGCTAAGTTGTATAGACACAACTTACTGAGCAGTATGCGGTGGTTCTAGCTTAGTAAGAATAGTTTCTAAGCCCTGGTGCAACCTGAAATCAGGTTATAGCGGGTCAAAGGGTGAATGGGATCTAAGAAAACAGAGATGGCGGGACGTATATGCTGCTCTCTCAGAAAGGTTGGATGAGAAGGGACACAGAATAGATAGAGAAATATTAGAAAAATATTTGGGGACAAGAGGGGTTTTATTTTAGTGGCTCTTTTTTGTATGTTTGTGAATGCTTGTATAGATGTGTTTCTAGGAGGGAAGATATTAGAGCACATTTATTGTTTGGGGGAAGGGGCCATAAACAGGAAAAGTTAACACAAGAGGGGAATAAAAAGGAGTTGCTGGTGGAGAAATTCCATAATTCTTTATTTTTTTTTATTTAAGCTTTATTTAAACATATAATGTAACCCCACCACCCTCTCCCAACCCCTCTCCCCCCCACCCCCCTCAGTTTGTTTTATGACATTAAGAGTCTCTTTTGGTTTGTCTCCCTCCCGATCCCATCTTGTTTCATTTTTACTTTTCCTACCACCTTAACTCCCACCCCTGTTGCATCTCCACTTCCTCATATCAGGGAGATCATGTGATAGTTGTCTTTCTCCAGTTGACTTATTTCGCTAAGCATAATACGCTCTAGTTCCATCCATGTTGTCGCAAATGGAAAGATTTGAGGTTGTTTAGAGTATGGTTGGAAAATAAAAATGTGTGACAAGCAATATCTATATCTATACATTTATATCTATGTATCTCTAGCTAGCAGCTAGCTAGCTATACATCCTGAAATTTATAGGAACTCAAGGCATCATGAAAAGATAACTCTCCCTGCCCCGATCTTTGGCCTCTTGAAGTTTATAGCAAAAGAAGTGTTTATCTTCACTAATAACATTCTCCCCTCCTTGGTCCATCACCATCATTAATCCCTAGACCAACCTACCATTTTCTCTTGTGACCACTGCAGCAGCTTCCTCCCTGGTCTACCTGATTTCACTTTTTATTTTTCTGTTGTTTGCACTTTTCTACAGAGAAGTTGGGAAAATGTAACCCAAATCCTGTGTCTTCCCTGCTTAAAACTATTCAACGGCTTCCCATCGCGTTTTGAATAAAACCCGGAGTCCTTATGAGGGACTCCAAAGGACCTAAAACTTCTTCAACTTCCTTCTTGTTGTCCATGTTTGAGCTCAAAGTTCTCCCCTCAGGTAGGCCCTCTCTGGCCGCCCTATCTAAAGTAGAACCCTGGGACGCCTGGGTGGCTCAGTCAGTTAAGCGATTGCCTTTGTCTCGGGTCATGATCTGAGGGCCCCAGGATCTAGCCCCGGATCAGTATCCTTGCTCAGTGGGGAGCCTGCTCCTCCCTCTGCCTGCCGCTCCCCCTGCTTGTATTCTCTCTTTCTCTCTGACAATAAATAAATAAAATCTTAAAAAAAGATAAGTAGAATCCTGCCCACTCCGTGAAGCCACTGTCACGTTGCCCTGTTTTAGGTCCTCACAGCTTAAATGACCACATCTTAACTTATCTAGTCTTCCCCTGTTCATCATGCGTCTCCCCAATTAAAATATGTGCCAAACAAGAATAAAAGCTGCTGTTCCTCAGAGTAATCCTAATGTCTGAAACTGTACTGAATAAACATTGCTCGACTGAATTAATATTATTCTTTGGTTTTTGCCAGGACCCTCTAGAGTCATCTTCCCATGTTTTACCTATTATTTTCTCTCCCTAGGTTTTGCACAAGGCATTTTAACCCAGCAGTTATAGCTTTGGAGGTCCATCCAACTGCAAAAACTTTGAAATGAATAAAATCTGAGTTCAAACTCCTTAAAAACAAAATGCAAACTTTAGGGGACTGTTTCAGCAGAGTGGAGTGTTTCTGTTAACTGGGAAAAAAAAAAAAAAAACAAAGAAACAAACAAACAAAAAAACCCCCAAACCTGATCACCTTGTCTCAGGTGGAAAAAAGCAACATTTGGCTGTCTTTGAAGGATGAGCTATCTGGGCATAAAGAATCCTCTAAGAATCTAAAAGAAGAGCATTCTGTAAGGGAATGACCTTTCTGATCCACAGCTGTGCAAGTAAATTGCAGCCCGTGGGGCTGTTCCACTCTGTGAATGCCTGAGGCTTTCCAATTTGGAGGTAAAATATTAGCAAGCCAATTTGGCCACAGATCCCTGGCTAAATGTTGCAATACACTTTATAATTAATAAAGATCATATTTCGAGTTCCATCTGTCTGACTTCTGGGTTTGGTTCTGCTTTGTCTCCATACTCAGGACAGGAAGCAGGTGTTACTTATTGAGCGACCTCCAAAAAATCCTGGACAGAGCTCAAATGTGGCTGGTTCCATTGGCTACCCAAGCCTTCTAGATTGATCATTATTGATCAATGTTTTTATTTTCCAATAAGGATCTTCCTCTCAACTGCAGCAGTTGGATAACATAAACTACAACAAATCCTACAAAGCAAGATTTTTAGAGGAAAAACCTTTTAAACAACAACAACAAAAAAAAACCCTTACTACCTTCAATTATATAACAGACTTTAAAGGTGACGAAACAACACTAAAAATTTTTGGCCTAAAATATAGTATCCAAAGAAATAAAAACTTAAGGGAAACTTCAATGCAAAATCTCAAAAGCTTCTTCTTGTCCATTTATCACAGTAATAGAAAAAGAAAAATCTAAGATACATTTTGCAACTCTAATTCGAATGTGACTTTGTTACTGGTGCTTATTTCTAAATAAACTAAATTCTATTTTAGAGGCAAGACCCCTAGGGTAAAGTCACATCCACAAGCCCTTGAGATTCTCCGCTCCTTTTTGGCTCACCTCCGGAAACCATTCTTCTTATTGCCTCCTTCAAACCTAAGGGAAGCCAGTCTTTGTCCCTATCAGTGCTGTGTTTTTAAGTGCCTGTTTGTGTTCAAAAGAAAAGCAAAAAGACCTACCTGGCAGTTTCCTCCTTAAGAGTGAAAAACTACTGATTCTTCCTCATAACCAGCAGGAGAAAATGTTCCACTTTACTCTTTTCCCAGGAACACATTGTAGAAGAAGAAATTATTTTAAAGGATTTTTTTTAATACCTCAGTGAAGTTATACCTTAGTTTAGCAAAGCTGCTCTGTCTTAGGCAGGCCCTGATAGAAAAATTGCTTCCAATACAGAGAGGCTGTTTCAGTTACCAGAACAGACTATTTTTAACGCAAAACCTTTTCAAGTTCCTGAATAGACATTTACAACATTTTCATGACATCTCTGACTGACTACCAAAGAATAACTTGTATGTTCTCTGAGGAAATACCAAGACACAATGTCGTGCCTATGTTAACATTTCTATGGGATAAAGAGAGGGCAATTATTAATATACTAAGAACTTCAAAAGATTGCCTGCTTAAGTGTTCACAAGTCTTAGCCATTCTGGTCAGAAATAAATGACAAATATAATAAGGCAAAATAAAAAACTTTCTGGGACTCCTAGTCACCTACCCAATATTTAGTGGCATGCTGGTAAATGTTTGACAACTGGCTTTTTTTTTTTTTTTGAAGGCCTTAATTTGTGGTGTTTGCCAATTTTTGTGGTGTAAAGACTCCCACTGTGACCAATTTCAGGCTACTGAGGTGTTTAACAACCGGTTGTAAAAAAAACCTGAAAATTTAACCATTGGCTCTCATAAGCCAGTATGAACCATGTGGAGCACATCACTGCATTCATCCTTTTCCTTCTTCATCACTAGCAGAAATACCATCTGTTGTGGCAGTTTTCTAGGATTAAACAAAAAATGACATTTCCCAGTCATCTTTGCAAGTAGAGGAGGCCGTATGATAATATTTACTAATGAGAAGTAGGCAGATGTCATGGTAGTAGTGATGGCTTACCACAGGTGGTGGTGGTAGCACGTGTTCCTTAAACAGGCTCCAGACTCAGTGTACCCCTTTTGTCCTTGTCCTCTTTTTTTCCAGCCTGAAAATGCAGACATGATGACTAGAGCTATATCAGCCATTTAATAATCAACAACGAGGGCGGGGACAAGGAAATCACAGAGATCTCAGCCCTGACATCTTTGAGTTGCTTCACCACCACTGGAATTCCTATTTCTGATCTCCTTTTTGGAAGAGATAACGTAAATGTCTTTATAGCTTAAGCTACTGTCATTTAGTTTTTGTATTAAAGGCAGCCAAAACTCGTCTTTGAACTTGGGCAAACTTGCCAGTGGTTGCAGGGTTAGAGAAGAGAAATTGCTACCAGAGGCAAAGTTATTAAGATTTTTTTTTTTTTTAAATATCAGGTAGTCTTTAAAACTTAAAAACTGACAGGTCTACTAAATATTTTGCTGGTACGAGTCTACCTGAAACACTTGGCTTCAGAGGCAGAAATTGTGCCCAGCGCACACTAGGGGCTAAGAACACTCAGTGAAAAGGAAACTGACTACTTTAATTGAACAGGTACAATATATGAGATACCATGCCCATTAAATGCTGTGTGACCTTAGGCAATTCACTTCCCATCTCGGTGCTTCATTTTCTTCATCTGTAAAATGGAGACGATGCAATACTATATCATCAGTTTGTTTTGAAGGACAAAGGACTTAATAACATATATGTAAGGTGCTCGAAACAATGCCTAGAAAATGGTAAACACAAAATCAGTATTAGCTATTACCGTTATCGTTAGTGTTCCCCACACACCATCTTCAGTGGGCGCTGAGACAAACAGCGATGAGGAGGGTGGGATCTATATCATAGGGAGGTTCTCAGACTGTAAGATGATGCCTTTCAGGTGTTTACATTGTTCCAGGTAAATGCCCAGTAAACTCTACTATTACGAATTTGATATATAACACAGCAATGGAATGTGACCCTTTTCATGAGATTTGTGTCAAAATATTGTGTCAGTGAAGAGAAAAAAAGAACTAGCTCTTTGTGGGAGAAAAGGCTAGTCATTATTCATCTATCTCTACAATGTACCTGTGGGGCCTCATGATACGTAGTTAATGAGTCAAAGGATGAGTGATAAATGACATGCAACATAGGGACAGAGAACATGGGGCACAGCTCGAGGAAGGGAGCAGGGGAGGCCTTAGGGATGAAGCTTTGGTAAGGAGAAGAGATTACTCTGGATTAGGAGGCTCAGAATTGGACCTGATTCTGCCACTTACTAGTTTTTTGACCTTGGGCAAATTATAGAACTTCACTAGACTTCATCTCCTTCATTGGTTAAAATGAGGATTTTGATTTTGAGCTTGATAAACCCATCTATCCCAAGTTTAGGAAGTATTTTTGTTTGTTTGTTTAATGGCTAGGATGATGTTGGACCTTAAAGAACAGGTAGAATTTTGAAACCTGGAGACGCTGGGATCATATGGAAGAATGAACAAAAAAATATATCATTGGAGTGCATTGTCACTTTGCCCATATTTGTGTGGGAGGATGAAGGAGACTAGGCAGGAAAATGTGGGTCCAGGTCATACTTCAAGGGACCTTGGGTACCAGGCCTCAGACTTGAAGTCTATTGGGAGGCACTGCTGACCCATTGAACTTTTGGGTTAGGGGAATGACTTGGACAAACAACTCCTTGTGGGAGATTATTCAGTAGGGTCACTGGAAGCAAGGAGGAGAGCCCAAGGGCCACCACAGAGGTCTAGGCACGAGATCCATGTACCTGGGGGCAGTGGGAAAGGAAGGACGTGAGAGCATTTGGAGAAAGATGTGAACATCTTAGGAAATGAATGAACCCATGGAAACTTCTCCCCATATGATTTAACTGGCAGGGAGTAGATGTGACAAGTCAGCAGTTTAGTGTGGGGGCACGGACTTAGGTCTGAACATTTGTTAGAAACAAGTTTGAACAATAGGTGGTAAATTCATAAAATTGGGGTAAGGCTTTGTTAATAATGGTCAAATTAATAGAGGACAGATAGGCAGAAATGCTGTCGCTGTATTATATTTTAGGAGTTCAGTAGCATTAACATTCACTGGGAGGCTTTAGGGAATAACAACACTGAAGTTCCGTGTGGCAGGCAAATGGAGGAAGAAAGAGTCTTCCAAGGCCTGTGTCTAGACACTGTAAACACTATCCTGCCTGACCCCTGCCTGGAAATGAGGTCCCAGAGAACTATTCTGCTAAGCAAAGATTATAGAGTGCCCCACAAACTGGGGGGAATTCCTATAAAATTCTGTCATGATAATAATTACCGTAAAATGTTCACACAGAACTTGAAGTGTTACAGAATGTTAAGAAATCCTTAGAAAAAGGGCTAACAACTTTTTGGGCAAATTCCCAGCATTTATAATTAGAAATTTTAAATTAGAAGCTTAAATACATTTAAATAAATGATAAATTAGAAAACAGACTTCAGAGTGAAAGCAATCACGAGAAAGAATGCTTTCCGTGAAGTAGGCCCTACTTCAAGAAAGACACCAATTGGAGTTTTCACTGCAGTTCAATTAGATATTTATTCCTTCAGCAAATATTTGAGTGTTTCCTGTGATGGGTCTGTGTAAATGTTGGGCATGCAGCAGGGAAACAACTAGAGACAGTTCCCACCTTCATATTCCTTAGAAGGCAGCTAGGGTCTTCCCATGGATATACAAAATAGCATGCCTAAACACGCTCCTGATCACAAGCAGCCAAAAACTCTCCGGAGGAAAAGGTGCAATGAGAGAACAGAGGTATTTCAACATCAAAACTTCATAATTTGCTCTTTTCCCCCAACTTCAGCTATCACTGGAACATTCCTGTTTAATGTATAGAATACCACACCAGTGATCCTTGGTGGGTTCATGCCAGGTTAGCTGATTCATTTAAATTCACTTAAGGAGCTGCTACACAAATCCTACATTACGTATATTTTTCTGTTGAGTCGAGCCATCTCTTAAAGAAATGTCTGGGTTCATATTTTGCATATTTCATATTTGCAGCCACTTTTAAGGGGTCGCCTTATTATACATCAGTGGCTACGTTTTGTTTTTGTTTTTGAAGCAAGCTAGCTCAATAACATAATTGGTTTGCCTTCAGTTCCTTGATAACTCCTCCTCTTTGAGGGGCTTGCCCTTCTCCCTGCCTTAGCCACCCACTTTCTCTGGTCGCACCGCTAGATTTTGGCATTTCCCAGAACTGCCCCAGCTCCACAATTCCAAGCATCCCATTCTCAGACTGTTCACAGCATTTGGGAGTGGGTCCCAACTCCAGCAATTATCAGACTCCACTAGGACCTTCAATCCATGGACCCTACACCTTTCCTTTGTCCTCTACTCCTATATGTCCTCCCTTCTCCCCTTCCCACCGCCTGCCACAGTTACTCTGCTGCCCACACCCTCTGCTCTCTGACCCTCTTTCCCTCCATCACACCCACCTGCAAAACCCTAGCGCCATCCCCTTAGGCCCACAGGGCTGGAGAAAACTCCACAGCCCTGCTGACTGGTCTTGCCTTAAATTCATGACCACTAACCTCAAATGGGCACTTAGTAGCACTGCCCGGCAATCCTACCACATTTGCGTAGTTCATTTGCTCTCAAACTCTACCAGAAGATAACTCTTTCATATCTGCCTCTCTCCTTCCCAGCCTCCATAGTCTCTCCCACCCTCAACACTCTCAAGAAGTAGGGTCTGTAGCTATTTCACAAAGAGAAGAGAAGCAGTAGAAGAGAACTTCCCTATGTTCCCGCCTCTGCAGCCACCAGCCAGGTGCACCTGGGCCCACACACTGTCTTCCCTCCTGTGTCTAGATTCTCTGTGCATCAGTGCTATGGCGTTCTAGCTCTTCCCCGAATGGGTGAAGTAGACACACGTTCAGGGGCTTTGCACTTGCTCTTCACTCCGCTTGGGAGTTTGGAGACCCTCCCCCTAGACCAATGGCATGCCCCTCTCTTCCTCCAAGACTTCTTATTAGGAAGCTTTACCCTAATCCTATAGAAATATAGCAACCTCCCCCATTCCCAGCCCCTTCTACCTGGCCTCTTCCATCCCATGTACCACCCACCACCTAGCATATTTGTGTATTTATTCTTCTTTGATGAGAGCAGGGATTTTTATTGGTGGAGTTTGCCATTATATGCCCTGTAATTAGAAGAGTACTCCATTCATTCGTTCATTCCTTCATTCAACAGGTGTTTAATAAGCTCCCACAGAGGGGCACCTGGGTGGCTCAGTGGGTTAATCCTCTGCCTTCGGCTCCGGTCATGATCTCAGGGTCCTCGGATCGAGCCCCGCATTGGGCTCTCTGCTCAGCGGGGAGCCTGCTTCCTCCTCTCTCTCTCTCTCTCTGCCTGCCTCTCTGCCTACTTGTGATCTCTGTCTGTCAAATAAATAAATTAAAAAAAAATAAGCTCCCACAGAGTGCTAGATACTATTCTAGGCTCTGAGGGAATACCAATGAACAGAACAGAACCAAAGTCCTGCTCTTCTGGCCAAGTAAGTAGTTAGGTAGTGATAGGCAAAGAGTATTACAAGATACGTGTGTTTGGGAGGGGTGAGTAGAATTTTAGATAGAGTGGCAAGGGTGGGCCTCACTGAGAGGGAAACACTTGGATGAAGACCTGAGCTGGGAGAGGGGGAGGACACAGCTAGTGTGAAGGCCCTGAGGTGGGACTGTGCCCAGGTTGCTCCAGGACTTGTGAGAGGCCAGGATGACTTGAGGAAGTGGGCTAGGAAGAGAGTAGGAGACCGGGTGAGAATGGGAAAGGAAGAGTCAGGAGGGCATGTAAGTGAGGGTTTTGTGCACATTGTAAGGACTCTTATTTTGAATGAAATGGGGAGCCAAGGGAAGATTTTTTTCATACAATGATATTAATACACATGCCACATTTAAGCTTTGACAATTATCCCAATACTGTCCTTTTAAAAAAAGTATCTGAGGTTTTGGGGTTTTTTTTTAAGTTTTTTTTTTATTTATTTGACAGAGAGAGAGAGAGAGACACTGAGAGAGGGAATACAAGCAGGCAAAGTGGGAGAGGGAAAAGCAGGCTTTCAGCCAAGCAGGGAGCCTGATGCAGTGCTTGATCACAGGACCCTGAGATCATGACCTGAGCCAAAGGCAGACACTTAACGACTGAGCCACCCAGGCGCCCCCAAAAGTATCCAAGTTTTTATTACCATTTAAAGAAATAACTTGCACAAAGGGCAAAATAAAATTGCAAAGCATGTGTAGTGTTCATAATTATCATTTGTGGCTACTAGGATTGCACTCAGAAAGGTCATGTGTAGGTTAAAATGTAATAATTTTGTAATTTTTATAACATAAAAAGTAAGGGCTATCATGTCATTTTATAGCTTCCCCTGCAATCCTGGATCCAATCAAGGATCACACACTGGGTTTAGTTGTCATGTCCTTTTTAAACAGCTTTATTGAAACAAAATTCACAGACTATATAATTTATCATTTAAAGTGTACGATTCAATGGCTTTTAGAATATCCACAGAGTTATGTAACTACCATCACAGACTAATTTTAGAACACTATTTTTTTAACCCCCCAAAAGAAACTCTGTAACCCTTTAGCTACCACTCCTCCCCAACTTCCCTACTCCCCCAAACATAGATAACCACCATTCTACTTTCTGGCTCTAGAGTCAGGCCTATTCTGGAAATTCATAGAAATGGAAGCATCCAATTCGTGGTCTTTGTTCAAGGTTCATTCATGCAGCCTGTGCCAGTATTTCATTCTTTTTAATGACTGAATAATGTTCCATTGTGCATATATAGCACATTCTAGTTACCAGGGAAGGGTTTTGAGCAGAGGAGTGACCTGATCTGAGTAGCATTTCACTAGGTGCACTCCACCTGTTATTCCAAGGAGCAGAGAATGATGAACTGTGTCAAATGCTGCTTTTAGGGAAAATAAGATGAGGTCCAGGATTTGACCAGGAAGTGCTCAAATAGTTTAACAGAGAAATTAACTGAAATACTCCAATCTATAATTTACAAATGGTATTTTATGTGTTTTATGGGATTTGTCATATTTCCTTTGAATCATTAAACATGGAATGCAGAAATATTAAGAAATAAGAATTAGGGCACCTGGGTGGCTCAGTGGGTGAAAGCCTCTACCTTCAGCTCAGGCCATGATCCCAGGGTCATGATCCCAGGGTCCTGGGATCAAGCCCCACATTGGGCTCTTTGCTCAGCAGGGAGCCTGCTTCCTCCTCTCTCTCTCTCTCTGCCTGCCTCTCTGCCTACTCATGATCTCTGTCAAATAAATGAACAACATCTTAAAAAAAAGAAATAAGAATTTAAAATAGAATGTGGGGGGGGGGCGCCTGGGTGGCTCAGTGGGTTAAAGCCTCTGCCTTCGGCTCAGGTCATGATCCCAGGATCTTGGGATCGAGCCCCGCATCGGGCTCTTTGCGCTGCATAGGGCCTGCTTCCTCCTCTCTCTCTGACTGCCACTCTGCCTACTTGTGATCTCTGTCAAATAAATAAAATCTTTAAAAAAAATAAAATAGAATGTGGACATGTAAAGGTCCATGTACAATTGGAGAGTACTATTAACTTACCTCGGTGTTCGATATTTTCTTTATACGGATGATAATGATTCTTTGGGTTCATGAGAAATTTATTCCTTAGAGTAATTATTCCTCTCTAAACATAACTCAACATTATGGTAATTATCCAAGATTTCATGCCAGCTTCCAGATAGCTAGCCAAGGGAAAAATTAATTCTTACCAAAAGATATGTTCAATGTCTATGCAGATTAGGTTAGATGAGAGCTAGTTTGTTTTTATTTTCGGGGGTTGGTGTCATATAAAAGATTGTAGAAATGGGATCAAAAATTGAGTTCCGTTGTGGCATCTGTCATTCTTTGGAACAACTAGGTTACCTACTTGAATCATTAGGTACTGAACTGACACAAAACACACAGTATTGATTCGGGTTTTGGTATAAGCACATGCAATAGTACTAAACTCTCCAATTCTGGGTCCGTGCAACTTCTGGGGCTCGCAAAATATCAGAAAGTTAGTGAAAGGCAAAGGAAACTAGGCATAGAAAGGAGAACCTCGAACGATAATTGTCAAAAACGCACTCTGCGTTTAACGATCCGGTTCGGAGGGCGCGGTAGACGGGCGATGAGCTGTTCAGAAAATAGATACTGAACCCCGAACTTCACTTGAGGATACTGCATCAAGCCCGCTCCAGCGGGACTAAAGGAAGCAAGCAGAGGAGGAAAGTTGTTTTTTTCTCCCCCGGAATAAATGGGGCGTGGGGCCGAGGCGGGGGCGGGGGGTGGCTGGCCCCGGCCCGGCGCTCGCTCGCGCTAGCCGGCCGGGAATTTGGAGAGGATCCCTGGTCGCACGGCGGCGGCGGCGGCGGCGCGCGGGTGCGCGTGTGAGCAAGCGAGTGAGCGTGCGGGCGGGCGGGCGAGCGAGTGCGCCGGGTATTGGCAGCCGAGGAGTGGAGGCTGGGCGGCTCCGACTCCCTGACGCCAGCTCGACCAGATCAATCCAGGCTCCGGGAGCGAGCGGGCGGGCGGGAGGAGGAAGGAGAGGCCGAGCGGCTCAGCCCGGGCCGAGGCGCGGGGAGGCACTCTGCGAGCGCAGCGCCCCGCCGGCCGGACCGGGGCCGCGGGACCCCGCTCGTCCGGCCACTCGTGCGCCCGCGCGGACGGGCGCGCCGCCAACCCGGTAAAACGAAACAGACCCGAACCCAACTTTCTCCTTTGCCGCGTCCCCGCCCTCCCTCGGCGCCCAGGGCTTCCCAGCGCCGCCGCCGCCGCCGCCTCTTGTGGGGCAAGCGCGGGCCCGCTGGGCTGCCGCGGTTGTGCGGGGCGGGTGACGCGGGCCGCGGTGGGGAGGGAGCTCTTCCCCGCGTGGGGCGGACCGGGGGACCCCCCCCCCCCCATGATGGCGCCTCCCTGCCGCTCCGAGGAGCGAACCTGCCACCTCCTCCTGCTCTGGCGCCCAGCCGGCCCGGCAGGTTTCGGCCGGGGTTCCTCTCGCGTCTTTGTTGGGTCTGCGGCGGGGAAGCCGCGCTCCTCGGCCCCGGCTGCGGCGGGACCTCCCCTCATTCTGTCCCTCCCCCTCCACCCGTTCCCCGTTTCTCTTTCCCTTTCCGCAGCGGGGCCGAGGCCCGTCCGCGCTGCCCGCGGGCCCATTGTGTCCCGCGCCCGCCCGGGCGACCCTTGCGGGAGTTGGAGGACAGCGGCAGTCGCTGCCCTCTCCGCGGTCGGCGCCTCGCGGAGCGGGTCTGGCACGAGGCGGACACCGGTGCCCTGCGCCCCTCCGCATCCCAGACGGGGTCCTTTCTCGGCCCCCACGAGCCTCTTGGGGGGTCGAGGTCAAGGAAAGTTCGGCACCGAAATTCCCTCTAATTTATTCAAAGGCTTGGCGGCGGCAGCGCGTAATTTTTTTTTTTTTTCCCTCTTCCGCCTACACCCCGTGCGTCTCCCAAGTGTCGTCTCATTCCTTTCCCTTTACCGGATTCGATTGCCTCACTGCATGTGTATTTGTGAGTTCGCTGTTGAACAACTGTTCATTTACTCCGCTGTCTTTGTTAGTGCTTCTCGGGGTGATGGCCGCGGGAAGGTGGGGGGAGAGGGTGTGAGAGAGACGGACGTGGGCTTGTTTTTCTAGTTGCTTAATATACAAGTAGGCTGGAAGGGAGGACGTTTCCTTGATGTACTGGGGAAGGGAGGAGGCACGAATGCCGGCCGGATCTCACAGCTACAGTAGCTGCGGCTTTTGTTTATTCCGAGGCGTTTAGGCTTTTTCAGTCTGCTGTGCGAGATAGTGAGACGCTTCCTTTCTGGACATCGAAGCGCGTTTCAGCACCATCTCCTTGAGGAAGCATCGTTTTCGTGAGTGCTGGGCAACCGGCCCTTTCCTTTCCCCTCCTGTTCTCTTTCCAGTGCATCTCAAGTTCCAAAGTATGCGCAGTGGTACAGAAGTTGCGTGATTTCGGTATGTCATCCTGTTGCTGGAAGTCTTGGCACCTAAATCACAGAATATCTTCATTTCAGAACATTTCTTGCTCTAATAGCCTGTGGTGGATAACATGCCTGCTTTCAGGAACACAATGAGAAAACTGTTCTTTGCCCATGTTGACTTTTCATCTTGTTTATAATTACCACTCTACGTTTTATGGGAGGTAGCTGAGCTGTATTGGAACCACTATTTCAAAAAAAAAAAAAAAAAATCGAGGCAGGACCCATGTCCAGGGCCCCAGCATTTTCAAGTAGTAGAAATATTTTGTTTGCATCATCGTTATTCTGATGTAGGTGCCAGGCCTAGGTACGCTGGACTGCTTAAGGTGTTTGTGCTCCTCTCCCTCCCTCTTTCCCATTTGCAGTTATTTGATATTTCCCTGCAGGTGTACATTTGTGTGATACTGCAATTCTTAAGAAACTGTAACCAGGGTCATGAGAGATGATTTTCTAGAGGTGGGTGATGCCCGAGCCTCTGGAGAATACAGGCAGGATCGGGTTTCTTCTGAGGGTGGGGATTTGTCCTTGATTTAGTTTTGACCCCTCCAACGATAGGTGTGTAACTAAATACATTTTTCCTTTTTGCAGTGTCCGTTGGTTTTACACCCTTGAAGAGCTGATGACCTTTGCATTTTAGAGAAATGACTGTTTTTAGGCAATTAAAAATGTTAACCTCTTACTTAACCAATTTAAGTAATTTTTTCCTACTAAGTTCATTAAAGCATTAAGTTAATCATAAGTTAATAATCATTAAGTTAACAATAAATGTTAAAAACTAAATTTCAGTTTGTGATTTTGATTTATAGTAATTCTGGGTTAAAGATCAAATTTAATGTCTCGGTTAGATAGGAAAAAGAAGAAACTGAGGCGTAATTAGATGACTATATTTAAACTGTAGTCGCCTACATAATCAAGGCCAAGTTGTGTGTGTATAAAAGATCTCATTTGTGTAGTCTTACAAGGCTAATGGAGGCATCATTGAGGCTTTATAAATAATGTAAGTTGTGTATAATGTAGAGTCTCCAGAGACAACAGAGAAAGCATCATTACCAGCCTTTTCAACCTGCTTGAGATCTTAAATTGATTTACAGCACTGAACTGGTGCAAAATGATACATCAGGATGACATGGGGTCAGCCTGTAAAAGTCTATGATGTCAGCCTATTAGTTCAGTCATCATAATTAAACCATATTACAGGGGCAGCTAAGCAGGAGTCTGGCGTTATACTTCAGATATGGGTGGTACATGGATTTTGTTTATAGGGAAAGGCTGAGCTGCCTAGGAACCCTAGTGTTTCTGAAAGAGGGAAAGGCTTACAGAACTCTGAATTTCTGAAGAAACTGAAGATGAACGAAAGGATGTTAAGTCTGCATTGTCTAAGGAGCTTTCTATTTGGCAGTGGAGAGACAGATGCATTGGGGGTCTGATAAGGACCTTTCCAGCTCTGATCCTGTGTACTGAATCAGGCTGCATGTGAGCTTGAATTTAACGTGGCCTTAGGGACCTTCTAGAATATCAGAGGACCACATGCTTCTTATCTCTGGTCCTTTCATTAGCACTGAGTTGCACTGTATTGATGGATCAGCTGGCATGTTATTTAACTAGTCACGGTTACCAGGTCTCCACTGAAAGCAAAGAAATTTGAATTGAATGTATGATCAGTTTTGGAAAAGACTCTAGTTTTTTGCTGAAATTTCTGCAATCTATTCAGTTTATGGGTCATCTTGGGAGGTACTGTCCAATAAGGTAGCTATAGCTACATAGGGGGATTTTAATGTGAGTGAAACTGACATTCATCTTCTCAGTAGCACTAGCCACATGTGGCTAGGGGCTACCATATTGGACAATGTATATTTCCATTATCACAGAAGGATGTGCTGGGCAGTGCTACTCTAGGACCTTTACTTCTGCTTTTCCTTTCTACTCCTCTTTCAGCTACTTCTCTGCTTACCACTTCTAATGACTTTGTGGGGTCAGGAAAAGAAAGGGATGTTTCATCGTTTTTTTTTTTCCACCTACTAGTTGCTCTTGACAAAATAAAAAACAGTTTGGAAGTGATAATTGGAAGTACTGGATAAAATGAGATTGATTCTTCTCTGGATCATATTTATCATAGATCCTAATTTGATTTAGAATGTAGTTAATATTTTTCTGGGTTTTTCTTGTATGCTTATTTTTAATACTCATACCTTATTTTAGCCCCAAAACTTACCTAAGTACTATTGTTACCACGTTTTACAGGTAAGGAAACTTGAGTTCAGAGTGATTCAGTGTCTTGCCTCAGGCTACATAACTAGTAAGTGATTATGATTTATAATCTTAGCTGGGATATGAACAGGCAATCTGACTCTAGCACCTTTTAACTATATATATATATACATATACATAAATATATATGTATGTAAACTTACATAACTATGTATATATAGGTTAATTTATATGTAAACTTTTTCTGTTGAGAATATTCAAATGAGCATTGTTCAGCTGGGTTTTACTATTCCAGTATGGACATGACGACTTACTTTTTAGGCTTTTACACAGATTTGCCCTCTGTTGTGCTTTTCTGGGCTGTCTTCTGGTGTTGTCTTCTTTTGAGTGCTTTAGAAGAAACATAATGTTTACATTATACATATTTAAGCAGAATATAATTGGAAGAGTAAATCTGATAAAAAAATAATGCATTTCAATGCTGAATTATTTTCATCTCTGATTTTCTGGATAATCCCTGCTACTTTCGCCTTGTGTTTTTCTTGTACTATCACAGGCTGATGGTAGTGAAGAGAAAAGTTCTAGCAGTTCAGTTTATCTCATCAATATTAGTCTTCTCTTAGTTATTAGATACTATACTTTGAGATGAAAATAGTTCAGGACAAATCTTGGAAATTTTTTCCACATTTAATGTCTACTTTTGTGTAGTCTTGCAGTTATCCTAAACCCCTTTTTAAAAATTTATTTATTTATTTATGTATTGGGTCAGGCCGTTTAAGAATCTGAAGGAACCATGGATCCAATATCAGCTCATTCCCATCCTCCAATCCAAAGATCCTCCAATCCAAAAATGTTTATATGCCCTGGTGAGCTTGTATACACAAGTACCCAAATTGCATGATATATCAGGTGAAAGACATCCATGGGGACAGCCTTGCCAAGTGCATGCATAAACATTAAGATGTGTAATTTCCTTCGTAGAGAATAGAGATATTTAGTGTTAAAAGCTGTTTTGAAGATTTTCTGATCCCATTGGTTCATATCAAACTGTGTGATCTGAGGCCCAGAGAAGATAGCCAACTTGCCTAGAGTCATCCGTGAAAGTGACTAAAAGAGGGAAAGCCAGAACCTGGAGCACTCTTAAGAGTTGTTGAGTTCTCATTTGTTTATCCTTTCCTGCTATGTTCATTGTATTCCTAAGGTTTTGCTCTGAGCATACCCAGTGTAATTTGGGGAGGGGAAAAAGGATAATTTTTGGCATGGCACAACTTTTTTGTACCTGACATTGAGCTGAATAGGAATCAAGTGTGATAACGTCAGAGAGATGTTTTTTACAGATTGAAATTGATTTTTTTTTTTAAATCTTAGAGCTGGAAAGGAAAAGCTCTGTGTCTCATTTAATCAATGGGACCTTGGTAGAAAATGGGAGATCCAAGATTGTATCAAGATCAAATTAAATCAAGCAGTTCTGCTATCAGATTTTCTCTCCTGACTCTCAAAAGCAGATCATATTGTTAACCGAAAGCTAAAGTTTGGAGTATTTAAGGAAGGAGCTAGGGGGTATTAGAGAGAGAATTGGAAAGGTCTGAGGACAAGAAGGATAATTTACCTACAAAGAGGTAGAGGAATTTGATATTAAGTCATAAAATGAGGCTGATGAAGTGCTCTCTGTAACACTACTTCTGTATGTGGTTTTACTGTTCATTCTTTCTCTCCTCCTCCCCTTCTATACCAGACTGCTGGTTTCTTATACAGGATTCAGCTCAGGAGTAGCAGAAAGCAGAAGTGCATAGGGGAAGGAGTGCCAAGCTTCTTCCACTTGCTCTCCAGGCTTGCCGCTCTCCTAGCATGTTGATGTGTTCTAACAGCTTGGAAGCTCTGGTTTGACTTTTTGTGCCAAGATTAGCAGGGGATGCTTTGATAACAAATAAGGTTATTGCCTTTTTCTTCCAAACTGAAATCTCTTGGCTCTTTATATTCCTTTTCTGCTTTTACCTAGTAGTGCATATATCGGTGATCTGTCCTCTGATTTGCAGCAAAAATACCTGAAGAATTTTTAACACTTACCCTGGAGTAACTTCAAAAAAAAAAAAAAAAAAAAGGCAGAGCTAATAGCATGTATGTAATTACTTAAAATCTAAATTAAAATCTTTATTTTGGTATGCATTATTAAGATGGAGTCAATTTTAGAGATGTACAACAAGTCTTATCACGTAAAAAAGTAACACTTTACAACTACTGCTGCCTGATTTGCAGAAAGGAACAGGCTCTGTAGAACATTCTTTATGTAAGAGAGGCTGTTTTTCAGAAAAAATCCAAGACTTTCATAAATAGTTCAACTCCAGTGATCACATCAGAGTTTTAGGAAGATACTAGGAACTGCAGTGTTTGAGTGGTTTTACATCTTTATAGTTTTTGTTATAAGCTCCATTCAGAACTCAAATCAAGACTCCCTCTTGAAAATAAAGCATCCAGCTTTTGAAGGTTTGAAGGAACCCATACCCGGCCATTTCCCCCAAATCTCTGCTCAGTTCTAATATTTAGATAAGGAGCCTTGTTAGCTCGTTAAGAACCCAGATCTAAGGTGTGGTGGATTGGTTTCTTAACTAATTTTCTTGAGATATATCCTTGAATTTAAAGAAAGAACACATACACACATGGCAGTTAATTATGCATCTATATGCTGTTGAGCTCAGAATATAAATAAATATTTACTATGTTGTATTTGCAAAGAGGAAGATAAAGGGGTCTAGCTATTGATTCAAAAATATATACGTAGTTTTAAATGCTTTATTTGTAGTTTCTCCTTAATTTTAGGATAGCCGTACTATAGATATTTTTTGCTATAATCTCAGATGGTTAGGGTATGGTTACTCAAACTGTTCATTCATTTTCCTTCCCTTGTCTATCTTTTGTGGTTTCTTTGCGGTGTGCTTATGCAAAGTGGAAGTATTTCAGACCTTTAAGGTTTTTTTTCTTTCAGTTACAAACACCACAAGAGAAAAAAAGGGGAACTAATTATCTTTCTAGTATTATAATTAGGCATTAAATTAAGTCGTTTAGTGCTCGTTTCGGCAGCACATATACTAAAAATTGGAATGATATAGAAATTAAGTCGTTTCGTTAGGTAAATACGTGATCTTCAGTTTAGATTGAAAGAAAACATGTCTTTTTAATGGAAGAGGGATATTACGTATACCATTAATTTGATAATTTTGATACAGTATTATAGTGAGTATATGCTTCATTTATTCCCTTGAATACTTATTAGTTTCGAGTGGTCCAATAATTAGAAGACACACAAAAATGAAAAATTAAATAGAACAACATTGCAAGAATTGTTACAAGATCATATAGGAGGAAGTTGCGCAGACAGCTCACATGAGGACTGCTGTGGCATGGAAGGATGTGTGGATTTGCATATGGAGAAGGGAGAAACATGCTCGGCAGAGTAGTGGTATGGAAGACTAGGGAGCTTAAGCATGATGTTGAGGATCTCTACAGCAGCACTGTCCCAACAGAACTTTCTGCAGTGATGGAGATGTCTGCTATCTACACTGTCCCATGTAATAGCCACTAGCCCTAGTGACACTTAAAATGTGGCCAGCGCAACGGAAGGGAGTTGCATTTTTTAATTTTAATTACGTTGTATTTAAACATAACTGTTTTTATCCTGTGGCTCTCATATTGGATAGCACAGATTTAAAGGCTAAGTGAGAAGCCCTGCATCACCACAGTGGGTATTCCCAGTGGGGCTCAGTGTGGTAAGGGGGAGGACATGCTCAGAAAGGTTAAGTTGGGGTGAGAGTTTGAGTACCTTACAGTGCCAGAATAAGGAAGCATTGGGAAGTCACTGAAGGTGAATATGCAGTGTAAATTGGAGAAGGTAGGGCCTGGATGCAAAGACATAAACAGGAAAGCTATTTGAGTTACCTGTGTGTCTATGGGATGGGTTTTGTGAGCAAAAAAACAGTTGGTGGTTATTTGGCTGTAGATTAATGGGAGAGAGGAGTCAGGGAGTATTCTTGTTTCTAACCCGAGTGGCTGGAAAATTAATACAGTCTTAAAAATAGGGAAGAACTGGGTGTAGAAGGAATAAAGATTGAATTAACGTGTTGAATTAAGGTGGAGTATCTAAGTAGAAGTATCCTACTGGCAAGTTGGAGATACATAACCAAAGCTTAAGGAATGGCTCCGAGCTTCACAAATAGATTCTCAGGAGTCATCTCCTGGAAATGACGGTTGAACTTCCAAGAGTAGATAGGTATTCTGAGAGGACCACGGAGAGGAAAGAGCTGGTGGGTTGAGTCTTCCATTGAAGTCCACAACTGGGAATTAGTAGAAGGAAGAGACATATTTAAAGTGGGTAGAAGAAGAAATTGGAAGAAAGATGCGGGGTCAGAGGAGCAGTGAAACCAGAAAATCCTGGGGAAAAGAGATTCCAGAAGTAGTATCAGAGTGGGAAAATGTTTGATGAGGTAGGAGAAAAGGTCGGGGTAATCAGGTGAACACAGATGTGAAGAGACACAGAACATATTAAGAAATGAGAACTAGATTCTCAGGTACCCTTGAGTGACTTGTATTTCAAAATAGGTGCAATCTCTTTGATTCCAAAGGTTGAAGGAAAGAAGTTAATGGACAGAGAGCAATTAAAGATGATGGAGTTAGTGATCTAGAGCATAGGTGACAAAATATTAACCTTAAAAAGGAGGGAGAGTTGTCCGAGAGAGAAGCAGAATGGGGTCCAAGTTAGAAGAAAGGAGATGGCAGAATTTGTGCCAGCCTGCGCTGCCTTTCCCATTAGTGTGGGAGGAGCCCCTTACTGGGATAGTGATGTGGGTGACTCGGCAAATGGTATTGGAAATTTAAGAACAGTGAAGAAGTTTTGAAAGGACCATTGTTGGTAGTGTGCCAGGGAGTCTATGGAGAATTCAGAGTCTAACCAGCAAGGGCAAAGCCTGGTGGGAAGTTTGATGTAGCTGTGGATTAGGTAATTGTTACTTTCTGGGATAGCTTCATGGCCTGATAGTAGGATTGAAGAGAAATGTTGGTAATGATTCTGGCCTAGGCATAGCAAATCAGTTAAGAGAAGAGGCTCTAGAATCAGATTGCCTGGGTTGAAGTCTAAGCCCCACCACTTACTTGCTTTTTATAACTTTGGGGGAAGCTACCATTCACTTTGGTATCTTGCTTTTCCTCGTCTGAAAAATAGAGATAATAGTATTAGCCTCAGGACTGATAGTAAGATGAAGTGAGTTATACTTTCATAGTTCATCTAATTAAGATGCTGCTGATTATTTCAGTGCACTATTTCATGTGCTACTATTTCATGTGCCAAACATCAATTAGATAGGACTTACCACCAATTGTAAAGTTCCTGGTTTCAGAGGTGTTAAAGTCTGGGAGAGGGGAAGTGCATTTTATGCTTAGTATAGGATTTGGTGCATAGTAAACATGCAGAAAACGCTAGCTGTTTATAAAAATCAATGTGATTGTACAGTCTAGAATGTTAATGAGAGCAGTATTGAATCTAATCTAGATAAGGGGGCATAGATTATAAGAAGTCTAATGGACTTAAATGAATTGAGAACAGTTAAGCAATGGGAATCCTGGTAATGAAATTGTGAAATATCAAGTTTGGGAATTTGTAGATGGAGCATTTCCCTGATAATTGTAGATAAAGGTTTTTGAGAAAAATATAGTAATTGAACTAAGAAGGATGCCCTTTAATGATTTAAAGAAGTTACTTAAATTGTCCAGAGCTTTTAGAGATAAGTATTCAAATTTATCTGTGGCTTTTTTTATAGCATTCATTAGTGTTACTTTTTTTTTTTTTTTTCCAGTGGAGTAATACACACTCAGTGTAGAAAGATTCTGGCATGGATTCTTGTCATAGTGTCAGAAGGAAAGGGGGAGATTGATTTGTGCCATTTCATCAAGAGACAGGAGGGGGTAATTAATAGCCAGCTGTAGAGCCCTTTTAAGTGTGGAAGGCAGAAACCATAAAGGAAAATTTTATAGATTTGACAGCATTTATGTGGCCAAATGCACACAAATAGCTAAACATGGACTTACAAGTAACGACCTTTTAGGTAACATCTTTGCAGCAAGTTCTGTGTAAGAAACTTCTAAAATCAATAGGAAAACAGCACCCTTAAAAAAACAAGATTGGTAAAGGACATGAACAGACAATTAAAAAAATACATGAAATGCTAGCTACTAATAAAAAAAATGTTCTCCTGTGTCCTGGTCAGATTCCTCACTGAAATAGGGATGATGTCTTTTGCTTTATTGTGTTAAGCTAGGTTTTTGTCACTGAAGCCAGAATTTCCCAGCTGCCTAAGCAAAGCCAGAGTTACTGGGAGGTACATGGTATATATAAGCCAGAGTCACAAGAGACAGGGCTTCTCCATCTTATTTCCTTGATCATACCCTGCTCCTCTCCATGACATGATTTTGGGGTCAGAGCCTGGGAAGAAGGTGATGTGTTCCCAGCCCGTTAGGGGTTATCATTTATATGCAGTTTCTCAGTCAACTGACAGGATTGATGAACCTGAGAGACACCAGTACTTCATAGAGTATGACGAAATGGGCCTCTTTCTCTCCTGCCTGGGTTGCAGCATTAGATTCTGTTTACAGTGGCATTTTCTTATTCATAAGAGACACGGTGGTGGTCTTGGAATATGGTTTTGATTATTGAAATGGAATAGTTTGTAAGGTATCAAAGTGAGAAAAGTCCTCTCGTGTAGTAGAAATTCTTAGAAAATAATTTAAAAAGGCATCAGCATTTACTTTCCCAGATTTTCTCTTAAGGATAACAGTGATCATGGGTGTAAAAAAAGGCTTCTCATGTGCTGTCCATAAGGGAGACATCTGCTGCTTGTGGCTGAGCTCCATACCGGACTGAAGCACACTCAGTCTTACCTCGGCATTAAGGGAGTTCTTACTGAGCTGCTAGACAGAGTAAAATTATTTGTCACCATTTTCTGCTTCACCATCTCCTTTCTTTTAGATTTTTTATTTTGTTAAGTCATCTCTACACCCAGTGTGGGGCTCGAACTCACAATCCCAATATTAAGAGTCTCATGCTTTATGACTGAGCTGGCCAGGCGCCCCTTAGATGATCTGTGAACATTTCAAAGTTGGTAGGGGAAGACTTTGAAATGTCACTTACAGATACCACTTGGCCTGGTACCCATCCACTCTTTTTTCTGAGTGAGTGACTGTGAGTAGGAATCCTGAGCCCATATGTCTTGGTCAACCTCAGACTCTTTTTAAAAGCTGAGTGGGAAAGAGAGGGTGACCGCTCCCTGCTGGAAAATGGGTCTTAATTTTACCAGAGACTGTAGATTTTCGTGAAGGGGAATAATAAGGCAGCACATGTTGCGTTAGCATTTAGCCCCTGCTGGAACCCAGGATGGCAGATTGTATATGGCCAGCCATCTCATCTGTTACAGCTTCCTGTTTTGCTTCTTGTCCGTTGCTGGCTTTGCAGTCTGGCATGATTAATAACACTGTCTTTATTTTCCTTGTGTTCTTGTTTGTGTGCTCAGGATTTCCATTTAGTCTGTTCAAGCTTGAGGGAATGTTTGATTGGTTTTAAATGTTTTCCTGTTAATTGTGAACAAAATTAACTTGATGAACATTCAGATGATTGGCACACAAACTGTATTTGTAGCATTTATTTACATTTAAACACTGAAGAATTTTGTCAAGTTGTGCAGGCTGAGATGTTGATTTGTATTTGGGGAAGGGCTCCTTTAAGAAGGTACATCCTCACTGTGGGGTTCTGCCTTTTGTTAAGCCTGAATGAATCAGTTCAGCTACTGACTTGTACAGCCCTGTTGGGCATCTGCTGTATCTGGGGAGGGACAGAGAAATGTGCATTTCAGTTTCTGCCTCCAAGAAGCAATCTTATCAGTAAGAGGAGGCCACAATAAGAAAAGTTAAATAACAAGCCAGCATTACTAATGTTACATATTCCTAGTTTGAAGGTGTTTCTCCTATAATTGGGATAGCCTTTAAAATCGAGGGATTGAGAAAGAAAGCTGATGCAGTTGGTAGAGCTCTTGCTTCCTGCCCTTCCGTGGTTTTGGAGTGTGTTTACTTCATAAGTCATGTCCTTTACAGTTGACAAGGTAGAACCAATCGCCATAAATGTTAGACTTGCACTAAAAATCTTGCAACTTTGATGAACAGTACAAATCAGCTTGTCTAGTCTAGCTTTTGTTTTAATAGCCTTTATTATGGTTATCTTATTACCCCTTTAGACCAAGTTATTTGGGGTTAACGGGCAGCGTCTTCATGATCGCACAGTTGTCCTCCCCTGGCCTGTCCATCAAAATCCCTTGAATAGCCACTGCAGAAATCCATGGGCCTGCCGCTAGGGGATTCTACTCAAGGGTTATGGTGGAGAGCTTTTATACAATTACTACAGGCAAGTTTAATGTCCACCAGCGTTAAGAACTTCTGGCCTGACACACAGTAGGTACTTGATGAGTGAATTTTTTTTGATTAAAGTTTGTTGTGGGTGTGAACTATGTCTTTTATACCCAGCAGCACTTGGCCCTGTATGATACCTGTCATAGGTGCTCAAGCCATACTGGTTATTTCTGACAATTGATTGTTTTGCTCCTGCCCTCCCCACCCTTTTTTTATAAAGATTTATTTATTTATATTAGAGTACGTGTGCACAAGTGGAGACAGGCAGAGGGAGAGAGAGAATCTCAAGGAGACTCCCTGCTGAAATTGGCCATGGCTCGATCCCAGGACCCTGAGATTACAACCCAAGCTGAAATCAGGGGCCAGACACTCCACCAACTGAGCCACCCAGGCTCTCCTGTTTCTGCCCTTTTTTTTTTTTTTTTTGAGGAGAAGAGAGAGGAAAAAAAGATATGTATGTTTGACCTCTTTTCTTGTCTGTCCTTGAAGAGATCAGTAATTCCTTGTGTCCTAGTGTCTAGAAGTGGAGCTAAAAAGAGGTGTTGAGGCCTGAGGCACTTAGACTACCAGGAGAAAAAGGGGAGGAAGAGTGTAGAGGAGTAGAGCAGCAGTTCATCTACCTAGGTCTGGAGAAGTTTTGGGTTGTCACAAGAAAGGGAAGCAGGACAAGAGTGATTCTACCAGCATCTAGTAGGTAGAGGGCAGTGATCCTGCTTGACAGCCCATAGTGCTAAGACTGAGACACTTTGCCGAAGAGCATGAAGAGGGAGATTAGAAGGCAGGTAAAGTTTGAAGCCGTGGTACCCCCAGCTGATGTTTCTGCCTGGTGTACACAGTTTGCTTTATCTTCCCCCTGCTGCTCATTCCCTCACCCACTGAACCCAGAGTTCAGATTATTAGTTTTTGTCATTATATATAGATAATATTGTGACTGTCAGCTGTGTTAGCCATTAAAAGGAATATTTTAATATTTTACATATACTTAAAATTTTCTCCATCTCTACATTTGCTTGAGTAGAAAAGTATTACCTTAAAAAAAATAAGCCAGTAATTTTGTTTTGATCTGTTTATGTTTTCAGTGAAGAACCCTAAGAATAATCAGTGGGAATATAAAGAAAATGCATTTCTTAAAAGGAGCTTAATTTTAATGTTCCACAGACTTAAAAGAATATTAAGAGTTGAACACGTATATGGTCTGTTGGTGTGAAGTCATGGTGCAATTTCCTTATGTCTTGTTATAGCTTATGACTTCTTGTCCTTATTTTGGGCTCTTTAGATTAAAATGAACTTAATTTTGTCATTGCTGCCCTGATAAAATTCTTGATTTTTCCCATATTCTAGGAAAGTGGGAAGTTATCAAGAAGGAAAGAACAATGAAAATAAAAATAAGTTGGGAAGGGAAGGATTAGAGGGATTAAAGAAATCCCTGCTTACCAGTCCTTCTGCTTTATGCATGAGACCCAGGAGGAGGTTATTTAGGAGGGCCAGGGTGGTAGACTGGTCACCTTGGCAAACTCCTTAGCCTTTCTGTACCTCCGTTTCGTCATCTCTGAAATAGTCCCTTCAGGATTCTTGTGAGGATTACAGGAGTCAATAGGTATAAAGTGTCAGAGCAGCAATTGGTGTTTCACTTCGAGTGGTGGTGGTGATGGTGGTGGTGGTATATCATGAGGATGATTTTTGATTCTTATTGAATACCTGAGCTCTGCTGAAAATTGGTGGAGACCATAGATGCGCTCCTATGATGGCACCTATCAAACTACGTGTGTGACAGCTCCCTCTCTTTGAAGTTGGTTGTGATGGTGATGAGTTTGTTGAGTCTTCAAATTGATGTGTTTCAGATGTTCTTGCCTACAGTAAGAATTTCAGGAGGAGGAGAGATTTATATGATAAAATATGTTTGCTTTTGTAAGTGTTTATAATATAATAAAACCATTCTAGTTAACTGAATGCATCATCCACTTAGAGATTTTCCACAGCAATATTTGAATCTTGTACAGGCATGTCTTGAGAATTTGCTGTGTTCTCAGGGTATAAAATACTAGTGTAAACATATTAGTATTTAATATTGTAAGCAAACTGATACGGATGTGAAATCTTTCTTTGATAGAGCATCATATGTTCCAAAAACAGATTGATTTTTTAAAAATTCATTGCTGTATAATTGATGTACATTATTATGTTAGCTTCAGGTATACAACATAGTGATTTGACATTTGTATAACATTATGAATGGTCACCACAATAAGCCTGGTTACCATCTGTCACCTTACAAAGTCAATACAACATTATTGACTGTATCTGTCATGCTGTATATTGTATCCTCATGATTTATTTGTTTTATAAGTGTAAGTCTGTACTTCTTAGTGTCTTTCATCCATTTTTTTTAAAAGATTTTATTTATTTATTTGACAGAGATCACACAAGTAGGCAGAGAGGCAGGCAGAGAGGGGAGGGAAGAAGCAGGCTCCCTGCCGAGCAGAGAGCCCGATGCGGGACTCGATCCCAGGACCCTGGGATCATGACCCGAGCCGAAGGCATCGGCTTAACCCACTGAGCCACCCACGTGTCCCTAGTCTTTCATCCATTTTGCCCCCTTCCCCCAACCTTTCTCCCTTTTGGCAACTACCAGTCTATTCTCTATGTCTGAGTCTGGGTTTTGTTTTGTTCGTTTTGTTTTTTAGAATTCTACACACAAGTGACATCTTGTGGTATTTGTCTTTTCTCCATTTGGCTTATTTCACTTGGGATAATGCCCTGAAGGGCTATCTGTGTTGTCACAAATGGCAAGATTTCATTCTTTTCTTATGGCTGTGTGGTATTTCTGTGTGTGTTTGCGTGTGCGTGTGTATGTGTGTACCACATCCTCTTTCCTTTCATCCATAATTGGACACAGTTTGCTTCCATATCTCAGCTATTGTAAATAATGCTTCAGTGTACGTAGGGATGCATATATTTTTTTGAGTTAGTGTCTTCATTTTCTTCAGGTAGGTACTCCGTAATAGAATTGCTGGAACACATGGTATTTTTATTTTTAATTTTTTGAGGAACCTCTGTGTTCTTTTCCATAGGGGCTACACCAATTTACATTCCCATCAACAGTGCACAAGGGTTCCTTCTCCATATCCTCACCAAAAATTGTTGTTTCTTGCCGTCTTGACAATTTTTTATAAAAGCCATTCTAACTGGTGTTAAGTGATATCTCATTGTGGTTTGATTTGCATTTCCCTGATGCTTAGTGATGTTGAGCACCTTTTCATGTGTCCATTGGCCATCTGTATGTCTTCTTCGGAAAAATGTCTTCAGAGGTTAATTTCTATTAAGGCTTCTTTGGATTATCCATTTTATTGTTTCTACTGATGTGACTGCTTGACAATCAGTTGAACTCAATTTGTATTTTTATTGCATAGTAGGTAACAAAGCCCAGGATGCGAGCAAGATGTAGTCGTGGAAAAGAAAATAGTATACATTTGTTGGACATTCTCCCTGTATGTATATTCCCCTTAGATAAACGTTGTGTGACTCTTATCACAGTCGTCCTTGTAGGATAGTTCTCCCTTCTCTCACTGACACACTTCCTAACTCTAAGCTTGGTGGTGGTGGGAAGTGTTCCATACTCATTTTCTTTCTACTGCAGGTTTATGTTGGTGGTAAGCGCTTAAAGAATTTATTTAATTAAGTTGTGAATTAGTGAAAACTAAAGTTCTCTTAGTAGTTGAGTGTCTAAAGGAGGAGAATTTGGGTTCTGAAGCCTTCTGAGAGCTTCACTAGGTGTTTCCATTCTGACTAGTAAGTAAGTCCCTGTGGAAAATTTCATGGATAGGACCGGACTGAACACGTGACTGAGGCAGAGAAAGCTGCACTTAAACGGCACAGCACTCACTTATTTCTGTAGGTTATGCTTGCTTATATCTAAAGCATTTTCCCTCTAACCCAGTGGGAGATGTTGCATTTGCTTCTTTTAGCTCTTAGCAGGAGGGAGCTTGTCCTATTCTGGAAGAGGGCTGCTACTCTTTTGTTCAGTTTTTTTCTCCAAGGTCCAGTCTAGTTTTTGGCAGATCGAAAACAGGCTGTCGTTGATTGTCATGTGGAGGAGAGTGAAATCTGGCTAATGTCCATGTTTGTTTCAGTGATTGTGTAAACTTTGATTCTTATAAATTATTTTGTTCTTCCAAGTAATAGATTTATATACTGGAAAAGTGACAGGACCAAATTGCTTTTGAAGATATTTGAGTAATACAAAATTTTTGCCGGCGGGGGGAGAAATTCATGCATTGAAAAGTTTGAAGGATATTTGAATTGTTAATGGAAAGGGGACTAAGGGACTAGAATGGGAAGAAAAATTATTTTTTGTTATAATATGCATTTTGTAAAATTAAATTTTTTGATCATATGGCTGAATTGCTTAATAAAAAAGTGCATTCCCATCCATATCCTATTCACCTGGACTTAAGTCATATATTCCAACTCTGTATACAGGAATAGATTTCTCTTAAAAATCCCAGTGCAATGATATTTCCACTCTGTGCAGAAACACTTTCAATTATTTTTTCCTTTATAAAAAGATATATCTTGCCACCCCTTGGTCCTAACACTGTCTTACAGAGCAATGTAGAATAAATGTTACCCTCTTCAGTTTTTATTTATTTTTATTATTGGGGTTTTAAAATTGAAAACATTATAATTAGTTATAAGTAAAAACATTCTGCACTCCTCACCTTACAGCTCAGTCCTAGAGGGAACCCTTACTTGGTTTTGTGCATTTCCTACCAGCCTTTAAAAATATACCCATGTTATACCTGTACAGTTTTTGTTTCTATTTGTGTTTTTGAAATGGAACCATTCTGTATATATTGGTCTGCAACTTTTTCCTAACTGAACAGTTAACAGTATGGTTTTTCTTTCCGGGACTGTTAGACATGGAAGTCTATCTTTTTTAACAGTTACATCATTGTAAGCTGTATCATAATTTATTTAATTATTCCATTATCGTTAGACATCTGGGTTATTTTGAACAGGAATATGTTTGTGTATGTTCATCTGAGGATGTTGCTTCCCTTGCAGCTGTCTCAAGGCGTGGCTGTTCTCTCTCCCAGCCTTTGTACCATGGTGCCTGGAAGAGGGGCCCTTTTCATTGCCATCGCCACGCTGTTCTTCCATCCTCCACAGAAACACCCAGCTTTGGGGCACCTGGGTGGCTCAGTGGGTTCTCAGTGGCCTCTGCCTTCGGCTCAGGTCAGGATCTCAGGGTCCTGGGATCAAGCCCCACATTGGGCTCTCTGCTTGGTGGGGGCCTCCTTCCCCCTCTGTCTCTTCCTGCTGCTTTGCCTACTTGTGACCTCTCTCTCTGTGTCAAATGAATAAATAAAATCTTAAAAAAACAAAACAATACACCCAGCTTTGAATATCATGTCAGATTGCACCTCTCACTTTCCTTCCTTATTAGTGCTTTACTGCACCAGTCCCCATCATTTACCTTTATTCTCTGGAGATTTTAGTTTCCAGTTGTTACTCCCTCCCTACTGTTCCTGTAATAATTCTTGGACTGCTTCTCCAGTGACCTTTGACCCCACCTCAGACACTCCTCAGAATTCCATAATATGGGATTTTGCATGTCTAAAAATTAAACCGATTTATATAATTTTATGGTTGTTTTCTTTGTTTACTTTAGCAATAAAGTGTATTTGTTCATGGCCATACCTTCCGAATATATCCAGGATCTGTTCTGCCACACTGATCCAAACCTTTGACCCTCTCAAACCGCGAGAGTAGCCATAGCTTCCTAGTTGGTCCCCCTCGTTCTTGCTGGTGCCACTATTAGAACCATTACCACTCCTGCTACTCTAGGTTCCATTCTTTCAGGGGGCCAACCCATGGTCATCCTGTCAAGCTCTGCTCACATCTCCCCCGAGGTCCCCAGGTCTGTTCAGAGTGCAGGCTGGGACGTCCCTGGGTTTCCCTGTGTGGGCTCCCCGTGTGTCTGCTCCCGTTACCTGGTCCACTTCCGCTCTCACTCCTGCCCCTTGCCTCTGTCCCCTTGCAGCAGTGAGCTGCCTCGCTTCTCCCCGTGGTTCAGCCCATCCCCTTTCTAGGCCTCTCTTCAAATGTCACCCTCTTCGTGTGGCCTTCCTTGACCACTGGAATGTAGGTCTCATGAAGCTACAGACTTTTAAAAATATGCCTTTTGTCTCTTTTGTTCAGTGCCATGTCCCTAGTGCTTTTCTCTCCCTGCTCCCTCCCTCCCTCCCTCCCTCTCTCTCTTTCTTATAAAGTTAGAACTTGATGGAACAGACAAAACTAGGACAGAAACTTCGGGTTTTTTTGATGTACAGAGTTACCCAAATTAAGTTCCTTATTTGTGAAACTGTTGTATTAATAAAATATATTACATTTTTTAGCATGTTGTAATTTTCAAATCAGTTTTGCATGTTCATATTTGTGCCTCGTAACACTCCAACAGAATAGGTGATGGAATCAAAATTTTGTGAAAAAGCATACTGAAGCTCAGAGAGGTGTTTTTTTCAGAGTACAGCTTCTAAGTGCGAGCTGCCGTTCCAGCCTACCTCTTTTCACTCCAACTGAAGGGCTCTTGTTTTCTCATTTAGAAACATCTTATGGTGACAGAAAAATTGTAGGGGTTTTAATTAAAAGTGTGGGACATGTGCCCTGATTTCTTATTTTGGACTTAGTTTGCCTTTTGTTTCTATTTTGAAAGTACATAGAATAGTTAACTTTAAAATTCCTGACAATGACAGATCAACAAGTTTTATTTCTCTCACCTGTGGAGGAAGTGGCCTCCACCCAGTTTTACTGAATTAGGAGGGAAGTGATTTTTTCAAGTGATAAAAAGAAATAAAATTCCATGCTCTTCCCAGAGGAGGAGTTCAACAATTGGGAGAATGGCGTGAGACCATATGTTGGTTTGTAAAAGGATATAACTTGTAAAGATGTTTCCTTTGATGCCTGTGATGAATATGGATGTGTTTCCCTTCTAGAGGGTCCTGATTAAATTATTCAATTAAGAGCTGAGCAGAAGGATCTAAATATAGGGAGAGGGTTCAGGCTGTCCTACTTGTGTATGTCAGCTCACCCCTACAGATGTGTGTGTTGTCATAAACAGCACCTGTGAGATCAGTGGGAAGGAGAAATATGTTCCAAAAAATGAAATACAGCAGGATTTTTTTTTTTTT
>ML109817.1:0-56303 GCA_003697995.1 Taxidea taxus jeffersonii | reverse complement strand
TTTTTTTTTTTTTAAAACAGGGCAGTTTTTTTCCTCTCTAGCCTTCTCCATTTTTATCTGTGAATTTGGCACTTGAATTACTTTTTTTTTAAAACCTGAATTAATGGACTCTAGCACCTGTTCTGTGTAGTTATCTGTTTAAAATGTAGATCTACCACTTATTAGAATATGGTGTTGAGAAAGTTACTTCTGATTCTCAGGCTTATTAATAAAATTGAGGTAATGCTATATAGCTTGAAGGATTGCTGTAGAAATCAATAAGATCTTTGTTAAAAAAAACCTCAGTATAATGCTTACATAAGGTAATAATGCAATTAGAATAATTTTGTTCATTTGCTAGTGATGAATCATGCATAACTGACCACTTGTGGGAATTTACCACATTTAGCATTCTTTGCAAACCGTGAAATTGCTGTTCTGTGCTAACAGTGACTCAAAGGGAGTCTTTCTTTTTTCCAAGAGACAACTATGGTAGAGTTTTTCTTCTTGTACTCAACAAAATTAAAGTTTAAAATGCCTCTGGTCTTAAATCTCCTGTGTTTAAGGAGTGAGCACTTGCAGGCCAAGTGACTGTCCAGTCTTTGAGCTGAGGTGGATGCAGATGAAATTTATCAGGGTGGGGGTAATTAGGATCTGGGTATCTTGAAAGATAACCATGAACCGAAGAACAGTCTTCCGTTACAAGCATGAATTTGAGAACAGGGATTCCTTGGGATTAAAGAAGTGACAAGGAGATGTAGGAATAAGCCAAATTTGTTTGTTGAAGTTGAGGACAGTAAGAAACTTCTAAGTGCCTTCAACCTACTTAACAAGTAATCATCTGATGAAACAAAACAGAGCCAACACTTGTTATCCTCTGGAGAGTCTCTGTGACTAAGGAAAATTGACCAGTTGTCCCATAAGCAGCCCAGGTTTGTCAGGAGGGAAGGACTTGCGTATGCTGAACAGAACCGGAGAGCATTCATATCTTCAAGAATTTTCTAACACAGTGGCGATGTACTGAATAGTATACTTGGCACACCTAAGTATGTAAACTAGAATCCTGTCCTCTTCAGAGTCTCATGTCATTGTGACATCCATAAATGCCTTGCTTCATTTTCATCAAGGGGATGCTACTTCTGAAATTACCTGGCCGAAATCACAGTTTGCAATGAACTTAACAAGTGGGAAGTGGGAAGCTGCTATTCAAAGTCTATGTGTTACTACTTTCCTTTTTGATTCCAGAGTTTCCACTCAGTTAACACTGTGGAGAGACCACATGGCAGCTCTTGCTGACAGGCCTCTTAAGTCACACCTGAGAGACAGGGAAACTGGCTCTTAGCGCATGTGTTTTTAAGGTGGTGTAGTACCTGCATAATTGCATTACTACTAAAAATAGGCTTTCAAGAGCTTATCCTCCCTCCTATCTTCACTCCTCCTCCAGATCTGGAAATTAATCCCTGAAAAAATGGCAAACTAGTCCATGTCGTTAATTACACGTTTAGAAAATTGGGAAATGTTTGCAAGTAACCAAAGCAAGGCTTAATAATAAGAGGCTGAGGAATGTGAAATTTGACTTCTGGGTGTTTGTAATGGTAGGACTTTGCTGCTGCTTTGATCTAAGATCGGCAGATTTCTTCTGTGATCTCTGGTGGATCTTCGTATCACTTTCTTGTGCAGGAATATGTTTAAGTCCATTTTCGTTCTCTGAGGACCCAGTTGCAGTAGAGTTCCTTTGAGCCGGACTTCCCGGCAGTGAAATAGGTGGCTTAAAAAGTGCTTTCGAATCTGTGAAAGTTGGAGAGAGTTATTCAACCTCATTTTCTTCTTCTAGGATTCCCCCCGCCCCTTGTTTTGGTTAGTGCTGAGTTTTACTTAGCTACATTTGACTGTTTGAAATTGAAAGTAGAGGGCTAATTGCTATTTTAAAACAGGAAAAAGAAATGCAGAGGTGCTTCACCTCTTTTCTCCTACAGTTCAAACATCTCAAAATGAAGTTAGTTCCTAATTGGAGAAACTGGAGAAGTGAAACATTTCAACAGACTATTTGTTGAAACCAGATCACAGAGCATTATAACTTTGGGGTATTTGTCTGAGACCAAAATTGCTAGAGAAAACCCATCTCTCTTCTGATACTCATTGTAATGGCATTATACTTGTATGGCAAATTTAAACATTTTTTTTTTCCTGTCTGCCTTAAGAGTGGATAAAGATGTATCATTTTCCTAAAGGAACTGTCTGATGGTCTTTCATGCTTTTTTTAGGAACTGTTTAGAGTTGATACCCCTTATGGCTGTGTTTTGCTTGTTCCAGAATACTATCTTCACCTGTGTTCATTACTGTTTTTCACAGGTACTGTTCACAGGATTGTGTTCCGTCCAGAAATATGAGTGTATTTCAGTGCTCCTAAGCCAGTATGTGGACTGTTCCACTTTGAAGTAATTTAGTTTTATCAGAAGTTTAGAAGATCCCTATTCTTTTTTTTTTTTTTTTTTTGGACATACAGAGATTACGAGTAGGCAGAGAGGCAGGCAGAGAGAGAGAGAGAGAGGGGGAAGGAGGCTACCTGCTGAGGGGAGAGACCGATGTGGGGCTCGATCCCAGGACCCTGGGATCACGACCTGAGCTGAAGGCAGAGGCTTTAACACACTGAGCCACCCAGGTGCCCCAGAAGATCCCTATTCTTCAAGACTTTTGACCCCATAGCCTCATTTTACTAGGTCTAATGAATATGGTTATGATCCCCCCCTTTACTCCCCCTTTCTCCTGCCATTTTGTGAATTCTCCACCTTGCTCTTAACCAACAAAGCTCATTGTAATTCTTGGCTTAACGATGGATTGCTCTTTATGTTTTAAAATATTTATTGGCGTTGAATCTCTGGAATATTTTTCTTTGCAGACTTCATCTTTTTAAAGCATTTTTAACCTTAATCTGTAGTGTCTGCTCTTCTTTTGATTCTGTGGTTTCTCTGAGTGTCAGGAATTTTTAGGTTATCTTTGTTTTATTCTTCCTGAGAATCATGATCTGTTTTGGCAGTTTGGCCTTTGGTAAAAGTATTCAGTGGACTTGGGTACCCAGATGAAATCAAGTAGGCTAAAAAACAAAATGGAGTAATGCAAAGTTACATTACAGATCCACTGTCACGTTCACTTTTTGGCCCTATTTGATGTTTTAATTTAGCCGGGCATCTCAGTGGAGGCAAGAGTTCTTACCAGGCGTTGAATCCTATTTAAAATGGGATAGATGACAGATACCTTTCCGTAGTACTAATATTGCAGTCAGTTACTTCATACAACACATCTCTGTGGTATTTTACATCTCCATGGTGTATGTTGGTATATGTTGAAACATTTTAGATACAAAAACGATTGTACTGCAAAAATCATATAGTTGGCTTACAATTTCTCTGAAGCCCCAGTATAGCTCTACTTTGGGAGCCCAAGTCTTAACTTTTCCTGTTTATTCAAAGATCATCTGTTGAAGAAGAAAGATAGTGGCATAAGTCAGGAAATATGCACAGTTTATTTCTTTACTTTGGAAATACTTATTTCCTAAAAAATGGTTCATTTTTATGGGAAGATTAATTTTTGTAGAATTGTCTTTTTTCTTAACTTATCCAACTGTTAAACAGTTCCAAAGTGAAGTTAATCAATACCCTGTGCTTTTAGTTCCTTAAAGTCTTTTGATCTTTATGCCATGCTGTTTTACTGTTAGAGTGAAGACAAAGTAATGAACCAAAGAACAAGTGAAAAAAAAAGTGACTTGCTTGCTTCATTGAGAATAGACCATTTATCTTCTCTCAGTTACTTTTTTAAGGTACCAGGAGTCTTTGATTTTTTTTTCCCCAGTCATTTTTTGGAGCCTATATTTTTTATTTATTGAATAATTTAATTATTCCCTCAATATTTAATGGAGTCATTTATTTTGTCTACTTCATCAAATTCCATGCCAGTGCAACAATTATAAACCTTACTGGTCTGAAGCTACAGAGGGCATTTAATTTGGTCCTGATCTGTCTCTTTTCTCCTTCATACATTTATAAAGGTACTTGGTTTGTACCACTTGGCAGCTACCCTCTCTCTGCCCTTTTATAAAATGTATTTTCAGATACGAATTAGAATAATTCTTTTAAAATTCTCTGTGGGAATCTGGGATCTAAAAGGTATTGAACACCAGATAGTGTATTTTGTTTTTATTCACACAGTTGGATAATTACAGGTTTCTTTACTAGATGAGGCCAGGATGAAGAAAATGTCCATTGTTGTGCAATTGGCTAATTAGGTTTCCTTTAAATATAAAGCAAGTTATACAGCAGTTAAAGGTATTTTACATTTTTTTGCTTTTTTCCTTTTAACATTAAGGAATAGCACATAGGTTGCAAAATTGAGTAGTCCAGTCAAATGGAATATTATAGAAGTATTTTTCACACTTGGCCTCTGGCAATGCTAATGGAAATCCTTCCCATAGGATCCATAGGGAAGGATTTTCCCATAGGAAAAAGTTTTGAATTTAGAAATCTGCTTTAAACTGTATTTTTATTACTTCCAAAATCAGATCATGCTCTAAGTCTTCAGAAGTAGAGATTGTATTTAGCTTGACCTCATGAAATTGATTTTTGTTTTTTGTAATTTGCAAATATTTGCATATAGAGGCTTTTTTAAAATTCAGAAGTTAAAGTTTTTCATTATGTTTGAAAAGTTTAGAAAAGTAGAGGGGAGAGAGAAAGACATTATTAACCTTCCAAACCCAGCCAGTGTTGGTATTTGGGTATATTTACGTCATTGTTCATGCTGTGTATGCCATTTTGTGTTGTGTTTAAGGTTTTTTACAAGTTATTACATAGCTTTTATGAACAAAATTTTGTAAGGGCTACATAATAAATCTATTGAGTGGATTGTATCATGGCTTGCCTATTTTCCAGTTACTGGATATTACTCTTTTCCCCCTAAAATAGATAATGCTTTGATGAAAATCTTTGTGCAAAAACCTTTTACCATTCTAGTTCAGAGTCTTTCCTTAGAATAAGTTTCTAAAAGTGAAGTTATTGGAAAAAGATAGTATTTTTAAGGCTTCTGGAAAGTTCTTTACTATAGATGAATGCTGTGTGTGTGTGTCAGTGTGAAATGTTTGTATTTGGAGAAGAGGGAAGGAAATCTCTATTTGCTGACTCATGTTTTTATTTTGTACTTTAAACTGATAAGGCCACTTAGCTTTTGACATAAACTAAAGCAGGAAGTACAAAAAGGGGCAGCAAAAAATGAGTTGTCTTGCCAAGGCCAGAGTATCATGGACTCATTTGAGTTCCTGATGGGGAGGTAGGTGGCTTGTTTGACTTGTATATTAAAAAAATTGCTTAACTCAAGTAGGCAGAAATTAGTCATCAGTCCTCATTTTGTTTCATCTACGCACATTTATACGTAAAGGTTTGTGATCTTGCCACTGATTTTTGTGAGTGGCATCAGGACATGCATCCTCCAGCTGGCTCGAACAGTGTTTAGAGTTTTTGTTCTCTTTTTGGAGGTTTCCTGTATTGAGGCTAACACCGTAACTGTCTTTCTGAATCATAGAGCTAACCACAGCAGTGCTCTGATGCCAAACCATCCACTTGTCTGCAGGATAAGATGCGTCACAGGCCCTTCATGGTCTTGCCTCTGCCCTTCTTAGCAGCCATGTGTCATCACAGCCACCTTGAACCGCAGCATTTTTGTCTTGTGTCTATGAGAACTAACAATCGAAACAAGTGGTTGAAAAATTGAGGCTCTAGAGCCAGACAATGTGGGTTCCAACCCTGACTCTGGCACACGGCTGTGTGTGTCAACTTTGAACAGATGATTGAACTTTTCCATATTTCACTTTCCTGACCTGTAGAGTGGGGGAAATGATAATGTTTTTCAGAGAGTTTATTGCAAAGGTTAAACTAGTTAGGAGACAGAAGGCACTTGGAGCAGTGTCTGTCATGTGGTGATACTTCAAAATGTTAGGTCCATTGTTTCATACAATTCTCCTCATCCTGTAAGACCTGTCCAGTATTACCTTTTTGGGAAAACTTCCTGGAATCTGTGGAATTCGTTGTTCTCTTTTCCTCTCCTTGTATATATTATTGTTTATACTTGATTTAAGGCTTTATCATTCAGTGTTGTAGTTAGTTCATGGTGGGCAAAGGCACGGTACATGGGCCTCCTCTTCTATTCCAGTGCTTGTGGTCCACCTTGGTACAGTCACACATTCCTCCTGGACAGGGCCCTGGAGATGGCCTAACACTTCTCAGTCTGCTCCAGCCTTTAGTGGTAGCATGCAGGAACACCAGCTTGCCCCAGTGAGAGTTAGTTGTTTACTCACTGGCTCTTCCCTTAGCTTGCCCTTCAGGATATAGACATTTTTGCCCTTGTCCCCTGTGTACAGCAACCAAGCACTTAGCAAGCACTCACTACAGCTTTGTTGAGTGAATGCCAATTTGAACAGTGAAAACGAGGGTCTGAAATGGTGGTTCTTAATCTCCCCCCACTACCGCTCCCCTCCCCCCAGCATATTTGCCTTGTACAATTAACCCAACTCTGACAGAGATTGAAATAGCCCCAGGTGATTTTGATAGACACTCATTCCCTTCTATTTGAAAATCATTGGCTAAAATATAAAAAAGTGGTTATTAGAGTAGAAGAAAAGGCCATATAGAATATGAAGAAATGGATTCCATTTTTAATTTGTTACTAGAGGACTAGAAAGAAGTCGTCGTCTTGTTCTTTTGCAAAGCTAACCTAAAAGTAAATGATTACTTCAGAAGGTATACTCTGACCAAGTGTGACTTTTATAGTGGCATGGATTTGTTTTCTCTTTCCTTTTCTGTTAAATGAAAGTAATGCCAGCTTCAAAAGGACTGGTAAATTTGGGTAAAACTCTTTACATTAAGAAAGGAAACAATGGACTCCTACAGCCCATTGAATGATATGTATATTTAGTAATATTTATTCATATTTTATTGAATAAAGTTAGAGTTCCACCCTTGGCCTTCTGATTTCTTCAGGGAGCTAAATTGTACAAACATTAATTGAGGATCTGCTGTGTGCCAGTTACAGTGCTGGGCTTTAAAGATAGGAAGAGAAGTAAGATGGAATTCCTCAGTCACTTTCCTGTAGTGGGAAAACAGACATGCGGACTTACCACAGAGTCACTTCGGAGATGCACAGTTTGCTGTGACAGTTATTCATAATCCTTTCCTTTTTAACTTCTGAGGATCGGTGATGATTTTCCCCTTTTATTCCTATTGTTGGTAATTTGTGCCTTCTCCTTTATTGACCAGTTTTGCTAGAGGGTTAGCCAATTTTATTAGTATTTTCAGAGAAGCAAATTTGACTTTGTAGGTTTTCTCTGTTATGCTTACCCCCTAATTTCTGCTCTTATTTCTTCCTACTTTCTTCGGCTTTAATTTACTTGGCTTTTTTGGTTTGTTCGTTTGTTTGTTTGTGAAACAGAGAACATTAGTTTTCATCTCTTTTTTTCTTTCCTAATAAATGCATTTAAGACTCTAACTTTTCCTCTAAGCGTGGCTTGAGCCACATCCTGCAGGTTTTGATGTGTTGTTTTTTTTTTTAAGATTTTATTTATTTATTTGACAGAGAGATAGAGAGTACAAGTAGGCAGAGCAGCAGAGGGAGAGGGAGAAGCAGATTCCCCGCTGAGCAGGGAGCCCGATGCGGAGCTGGATCCCAGAACCCTGGGATCATGACCCGAGCCCAAGGCAGCCACTTAACCGACTGAGCCACCCAGGCGCCCTGATGTCGTATTTTTATAATCATTAAGTTAAAAGTGTTTTTTTTTTCACTGTGGTTTCTTCTTTGACCCGTGAGTTATTTATGTACAGTTATTTTCAAGAACAATATTTTTGTTATTGATTTCTATACTGTAATCAAAAGACATATTCTGTATGGTTTTGATATATGTAGAGATTTGCTTTATGGATCTTTATATGGTCAATTTGGGTAAGTCTTCTGCATGTACTTCAAATTATTATGTATTCTGTAGTCTTTGGGTACAGTGATCAATGTACATGAATTGGATCAAATTTCTTTAAGATATGTTGTTAATCCTCTATATCTCTTGATTCTTGTTGACTTGTACCAGTTACTATTTTAATCTCCCACTAAGATTGTGGGTTTATCTGATTGCCATTTTACTTGTCAGTTTCTGCTTTATATACTTTGACACTATTACCTGAAAATTTGGGATTATGCTGTATTCATGGTGGATCAACTCTTAACGTTATGAAATGTCCCTTTTTTAATCTCTGGTGATGCTTCTTATTTTGAAGTCTGTTTTGTTTGATTAGCTACTAAGTAGGGCAGCTTTTTTGGTTAGAGTATGCGTAGTATCTCTTTTTCCATCCTTTTTCTTTCAGACTTTCTCTGGCCTTTGTATTTAATATGTGTCTCTTGTAAGTACAGTACAGTTAAGTGATACTCTGCATCCATCCCTACCCATCTTTTACTTGCATATTTAATGTTTATATTTAAATAATTAATGATACTTTTGGGATTAGATCTAAATCTTACTGTTTTCTATTTGTCCCAGCTATTTGCTCTTTTTTTCTCTCTTCTTACATTCTTTGGATTAATCATATTCAAAAAATAATTCCATGCTTTTTAACTTCTCTATTGCCTTTTTATTTTTTTTTAAAGATTTATTTATTTTAGAGTGCACACATGTGAGTGGGGGGAGGGGCAGAGCGAAAAAAAGAGAGAAGCAGATTTCTTGTTGATCTCAGAGCCTGACTGAGGCAAGGCTTGATCTCATCACCTTGAAATCATGACCTAAGCCAAATCAAGAGTCAGAAGCTTAATAAACTGAGCCACCCAGGCACCCCTCTTTCAGTAGTTTTTTATTATGACAAGACTTTATTAATAATAAATCAATGCTTTATCACAGCCTGGGTAATACAGGGACCTTAGAACACTAATTTTATTTGCCTCTTTCTGCCTTTTTTTTTTTTGTCATGCATTTTAATTCTTTTTTTTTAAATAGCCGCAAGAGATTCCTGTTATTATTTTGTAAAATCAGTATTCATTTAGATTTACCTTTATTTACCCTTCTAGAGCGCTTCATTCTTTTCTGCCATTCCTTGCTTCTTCCTGGGATCTTTTTCTTTCTGCCTTACAAATTCCTACTGAATCAGTTCTCTCAGATTCCATATGTTGGAAAATACATTTATTTTATGATCACTTTTGCCTGATTTTTCCACTAATTCTGAGTTACCAGTTACTTGTTTACATTTTGTACACTGAGGATTGTCTTCTTTTTTCCATTGTTTCTGTTGGAATGTCAGCTGTCAGCCTTATTGTACTTATTTGAGAATAATATGTCTTTTTAAAGATTTTTCTCATAGGTTTTCAGCAGTTTTAGTGTGAGAAGACACATCAAACCTTGTTGTCAGTTTTGGAAAATCCTTGACCAGTATCTACAAATATTGCCTCTGCAACAATTTTTTTCTCCTCTTCTCCCATCACCTCAATCCAGTATAGTATTAAGATGATTTAAAAAAAAAAAGATTTCAGGCTGTTTCAGTATAAAAACTGGTTCATTTCATTTTTGCCCTTACACTAGAGCATACCCCTTCAAGGTCCCAACTGAAAGCCTCGTGTGTTCACCAGGGCCTCCTTCTTCGTTGGCCCTCCACTACAGTTTGTTTGTTTTGTCTTCACCCTTTGAGGCCACTGAAATCTCTGCTGTCTTCCTGAGCCTCCTTCAGCTTGGCTGCCAATCTTTTTGCTATTATAGCACAAGCTTTGGTAAGTGCCTTGAGAAGAGGAGCAGGAACGAATGTTCAGCTCACTTCATTGCTTTTCTGTTGTCAGCATCTTTGCCTCTCCAGTCCTGAGGACCTTGGTTGCTCTTTGATGTCTTTAAAATTAAAGTGGGGCTTTTTGGTTTGTTTTTATCTCATTAGCTTTTATAGTGATTTTGTGGAAGAGATTGATGTGATACATGCTCTACTGCCTCTTAGCTGGAGTTTGTGCAGTTATCGCCTCTTAAAGGTCTCTCATTGTCACTGTTTTTATCTGGTGAGGAGTAACTGGAGGGTTGAAAGGAGACAACCGGACTAAAGAATTTGGTGCAGTATGTGTTCATATGCTTCATTCCTCATATTAATGAAAACCAGTAAATTTCCTATCTTACTTGTCCTCTATCCCATAGGCACAGGCTTGTTTACTGAATAAATACCCTAAAATGTTGTAATGTTTACATAGTAGAACTATAACTACTTTTCTTTTAGCTTAAGAGATATTTGAGGAACAAACCAAAAACAGATGTTAAGACTCCTATATGTTGGGACGCCTGGGTGGCTCAGTTGGTTAAGCAGCTGCCTTCGGCTCAGGTCATGATCCCAGCATCCTGGGATCGAGTCCCACATCGGGCGCCTTGCTCGGCAGGGAGCCTGCTTCTCCCTCTGCCTCTGCCTGCCACTCTGTCTGCCTGTGCTCACTCTCTCTGACAAATAAATAAATAAAATCTTTTTTAAAAAAAGACTACTATATGTTTTTTCCTGTTGTTTTCAGTTTTTGTTGATTGAGGTGTGTTTTGAAATACATTTTTTGAGCCTGTAAATAATCTGTTGAGAACTTGGACTTTTGTGCACTGAGGTGTCTATGGTTTCTAGCTCAGAACAGTTAACATACTGCTTTTTAAACTGTGTCTCAGTTTGTTCTTCTGTAAAAGGGGAACAATTGTATTACGTCACAGAAAAGACTATTTAAGTAAACCAAATACTGCATGTTAGCTTGGGCTGCCACAACAAAATACCTCAGACTGGGTGGCTTAAACAACAGAAATTTATTCTCACAGTTCTGAAGGCTGGAAGTCCAAGATCAGGGTTCCCAGTGGTTTAGTGTCAGGTGAGAGCTCTGTCCCAGGCTTGTAGGCTGCCTTCTCTCTGTGTCCTCACCTAGCCCTTCCTCAGTATGCGTGCATGGTGGGGGCCCTTCCTCTTATAGCACCACCAGTCTGACCAGATTATGGCCTCACTCGCATAACCTCATCTCCAAATACAGTCACATGGGGGGGGGGTACGGCTTCAACATGAATTTTAGGGTAGACATAATTCAGTCCATAGAATATCATCATACAGAAAATTACTTAAAATAGTACCTGGGCCATAGAAGTTGTTTTAATGAATGGTAATTTTGCTGTAGGGATTATTTTAAACATTTTTTCCTCTTTTTTCTTTTCTAGGTGCTGACTTTGGATTACTTCTGAAACACTAGGAATGGTAATTTCTACTTTTCGGGACCTCAGAACCAAGAAGCTAAAGAGAATTCCTATATAAATAAAGTAAAATCTCTTCTGTTGTCCTTTTGCATTTGGAGACTTCTTTATTTCACCATACACAAGGAGTCTTTAACTAGTGCAGTCATTATGAATGTGACAAGTTTATTTTCCTTCACAAGTCCAGCTGTGAAGAGACTCCTTGGGTGGAAACAGGGTGATGAAGAAGAAAAATGGGCAGAGAAAGCTGTTGATGCTTTGGTGAAAAAACTGAAAAAAAAGAAAGGTGCTATGGAGGAACTGGAAAAGGCCTTGAGCTGCCCAGGGCAGCCAAGTAACTGTGTCACCATTCCCCGCTCTCTGGATGGCAGGCTGCAAGTTTCCCACCGGAAGGGACTGCCTCATGTCATTTATTGCCGCGTGTGGCGCTGGCCCGATCTTCAGAGCCACCATGAACTAAAACCACTGGAATGCTGTGAGTTTCCTTTTGGTTCCAAGCAGAAGGAGGTGTGCATCAATCCCTACCACTATAAGCGAGTAGAAAGCCCTGGTAAGTGAGGTTTTGTTTGTTTGTTTGTTTGTTTATGTTCAGTTAGCTAACATATAGTACAGCATTATTTTTTAATGTAGTGTTCAGTGATTCATTAATTGTGTGTAACACTCAGTACGCATCACCCCACGTGCCCTCCCTCACACTCATCACCTGGTTATCCAACCCCCCCCCACCCCCTCTCCTCTGTAACCCTCAGTTTGTTTCCCGGAGTCCAGAGTCTCTCATGGTTTGTCTCCCTCTCTGATTTCTTCCATTCAGTTTTCCCTCCCTTCCCCTGTGGTCCTCTGTGCTATTGCTTATGGTCCACATACGCATGAGCCCTTTTATATTGATGTGCTTAGCAGATTTGTGTTGTTTAAAATACAAAAATCATCTCTTTTTGTATTTTTAGTTGTGATTTTTAAGTATCAGGGGAAAATATGTCAGCCCTTGAAGGTTTTGTACATTCTAATAACTCAGTGCTCTGTAGTTAATTTTATTTCTTAGGAGCAGGGCAAAATTGTCATAGCAGTACTAACATCTCTAACTATAAACAAACAAGCAAATAACTTTCTTTCTAAATTTATTTTTTGTTTCTCATTGGTTCTGTGCATTTCTCTAGATAAACTTAGCTGTGATTTTATTACAATGAAGAAAATTCAGAAAAGAAACAAACATTGCCATCTACTTACTTGAGGGAAATACATCTTTAGTGCAATAGCCAATGACTTGTACCACTTTATTTTTTTTTTTTTAAGATTTTTATTTATTCATTTGACAGAGATCACAAGTAGGCAGAGGCAGGCAGAGAGAGGTGGGGGGAAGCAGGCTCCCCATTGAGCAGAGAGCCCGATGTGGGGCTCCATCCCAGGATGCCAAGATCATGACCCGAGCTGAAGGCAGAGGCTTAACCCTCTGAGTCACCCAGGCGCCCTACCACTTTATTTTTAAGGGAAGCATCTTTTTATCACCTCTGGTGGAATTCTGCTCCCTGCAGAAGTTATGAAGGAATTTTGTTCTGCTGTGGATTCATTGATGCTATTATTATATGATTATTGTTGTGGACTCAGTGGATGCTATTACCTTATAAAATATTCATAGTTTTTACCTGTATGACCTTTTGGTCATATATAGTAAAGGATATACATTAAAATTTGTATGGTTCTGCCCTCAAATTAGAGTCCACATTCTAGACCATTGCATCAAGTGGAAAGTAATTAGGCAATCTTAAGCACTGAAATATCTCATTCTCAGATTGGAACCCATTTTGTTGATGGATTAATTATTAATAGATTATGGTTACCAGGGGTTCCCAAATAAGGCTGTGCATTAGAATCACATGGCTCCCCTCCCAGAAATTTTGATTCTGACACAGGCTGATGGTCTTTGTTTTTAACAAATACTTCAGATGGTGTCTAGTAGCTTTTGGGCTGGTGTTAGGAAACTGCTGTGCCAGATCATGTACTAATGTTCTCAAATAAAAAGCATTCTGGTTTTTTTTTTATGGAATATTTAAGACCTATAAAAATTTTAGAGACAAGGGAATAATATAATAAACATCTATGTATATAGTCAATTTAAGACATAAACGATTACAAATAAAACTGAAACTCTAGTTTATGCCTCTCCGGTTCTGTTTTTTCCCTTCAGTAACTATTCTGAATTTTTTGGGTAGAATTTGATGTCATTCCCATGCATGTTTTTATACTGCTTTTATGTATGTATACATACATACTTGCTTGTATGAATCCATGTAATAATATGTTTAGAAGTATTGATACTGGAACATCCTTCTACACTTGTATTCATTCAGCATTATTTTTTTGAATTTCTGTATTCCTTTTTTTTTTAAGATTTTATTTATTTATTTATTTGTCAGAGAGAGAGGGAGAGAGAGTGAGTGAGCACAGGCAGACAAAGTGGCAGGCAGAGGCAGAGGGAGAAGCAGGCTCCCTGCCGAGCAAGGAGCCCGATATGGGACTCGATCCCAGGACGCTGGGATCATGACCTGAGTCGAAGGCAGCTGCTTAACCAACTGAGCCACCCAGGCGTCTCCCCCGTTTTTTTTTAATGAACATATAATATATTATTTGTTTCAAGGGTACAAGTCTGTGATTCATCAGTCTTACACAATTCATAGCACTCACCGTAGCACATTCTGTATTCTATTCTTTAAGATTACCTTGTCAAATTCTGTGAAATATCCTTCTGGAAATTTTTTTGGAATTTCATTGGTTTCTTCTGGGAAGGATTGACTTAATTGTGTTTTTTCTGAATTTATTTAGGACTTTTTCTTTAAGTTTCCTCTATAAAGTTCTTATAGACCTTTTCTTAGATTTATGTCTAAATAACTGGTTGGTTTTTATTGAAAAATTACATTTTGTTAGAGTTGATCTTGGCTAGGACAACACTTGTTTTTTCCAGCAACTTTGCTGAATTCTCTTTGTTCTAATGGAGACATTCTTTTCTGCCTCTTATACATGTTGTGAAGTAAATTAAAAAGCAAAAACTCAACTCAGAGATAGATGATTTTTTAGCCAGAAGTCAAGATGGAGAAGTTTGGGAGAAGAAAAAAGTAGTGTATAAGTAATAGGTACAAACAAGATTATTTTGGTGTGTGACTTTTTATCACCATAGTAACTTCAAGAGATAGACGGGGAAGATTCTCGTCCTACTTCATTAGTGATGTAACCTGTAAATTAAGTGTCTTGTATGTCAGACAGCTAGCATTCACTGGATTTCCTCTGCCCATTCTGTCCTGCCATTGCCATCCTCGCAATATTGCATCTTACGCCGCCTGCCCCATCACCCTCTCCAGGCCAATCTCTGCACTCTGGAGAGAGTTCTTTTAAGATGCATGTTACGAACATGTCACATTCCCGCTTCCCATGGCTTGTACACAGAGCTCTGCACGTTCTGGTCCTGCTTACCCTACCAGCTTCTTTTCCCACTTTTCCATGTTGTGTGTGTTTGAGTCGCATGAGAACACTGAATGTTCTTTTCTTCCATGAGCAACTCCTTTCTCCTCCCTCTTTGCCTAGCTCACTCTTATTTATACTTCAGCTTTAAGCTTGGTGGAATTTAGCTTTGCTGAGGAGCCTCTCTTAATACCTCCTTACCCACCCCCCATGTAGGCTAGTCTCTGTTTCCCATAGCAATCTGAATTTCTTCATAATGTTCTTCACATTTACAGTTATCTGTTAGTCTTCCTGGTAAGATGTAAATAAAGCTCCATGAAGGCCGGAACCATATATATTAGCATTTTTACTTCAGCAACTAGCACAATTCAATCAATTTTGCTGTTAAATGAAAATACTGGTTTTTATTTCTCTGTATGGTCATTTGTCCATTTTTTTGGAGAGGAGTTTTCAGCTTGCCTATACCCTTTGAACATCATCTTCCCTTATTCATGTATTTAATTGCTCACGGGGAAGTAACACCTAACATTACTACTAAAGTCTCTTGACACACAATGGAAAGTTGTTTTTTTTTTAAGTTACAAGTTAATACTGAGATGGTTTTGTTACTCTTAATAGCTTATATTTAAATGGTTTGATGGGGTAGAGGGGTAGAAAACCAGCTAAAATAAGACATTTGAGACTCTACAAATGTCATTCATCCCCACCAGCACACGCCTCATAGCCAAGAATCTTGTGCATGCATAGAATAGTTTTAGAAAACTTTGAGGCTGAGGGCAGGATGTGTTGAATTTAAACATTGGGATTTTTCATGTTGTAAAGTGGCTGATGTGGGAATAAGAACAAATGGACTTTTTCCAGAGACCACTATGAAGCAGCCCCTTCTCAGGAAGAAGCCCCCCCCAGAAGTATAAGGGAGCCTAAGCCCTTTACTCTCCCATAATTCAGTAGGCATTTTGGAGTACACCCGGTTATCGTTTCTGTAAACTAGGGGAAAAGGGGCCTGGAATTCTAAACTGCAGATACACAGCTCAGTAATGAATTTCTTTGGATTATGTAACTACTTACTTGAGATGAATTATTTCGAAGAGCAACTTAGCAGTTGAAGCATAAGATAGTTGGATCTCCCAACCTTGGTTTTTTCTCCAGAGACCCCTCTTAAGACCTCTAAAGCAAAATTCTACAAAAATTGGGTGTCTCGGGGCGCCTGGGTTGCTCAGTGGGTTAAGCCTCTGCCTTCAGCTCAGGTCATGATCTCAAGGTCCTGGGATCCAGTCCTGGGAATCTATGCTCAGCAGGGAGCCTGCTTCCTCCTCTCTCTCTCTGCCTGTCTCTCTGCCCACTTGTGATCTCCGTCTGTCAAATGAATAAACAAAATCTTAAAAAAAAAAAAAAAGGTGTCTCTATCTTTAAGTAGTGGTTTTCAAAGTGTGTGCTCCCCAGACCAGCAACACTGGCATCACTTGGGATCTTTTGAGAAATACAGAATTTTGGACCCTTCCACAGACCTATTGAATTGAACTCTGGGGATGGAGCCAGCAGTTGGTGTTTTGACAAATGATTCTAATGCAGGCTACACTTTGAGAACCACTGGTTTAAGGTATCCAGGCAAGTCACCAAGTTCAATTGATTAGATGAAGTTGTCTCTTATCAAAAAGAGATGCTAATGGGTTTGTCTTTGAAGCCACTCATCATTTTGAACTTTGCATGTTTTGTTACAGATATAAAATTGACTTGCCCTTTCCAGAATTTTCATTCTCTCTGACAGTCCTAAGATCAACACTCTGATAAAATAACCGAAGGTGTCTCTAAGGTGTTGGAGGAGACAGGGAGAGAGGAATGCTTTGTGATTTGGCCCAGCGCAGGTTTTATTATTGTTCTTTTGGCTATCTGATACTGTTTGTTTGACCAAAAATACTTTAATGGGTTTAAGGAATTGTGGTTTTTCTTTAACCTGTGTCATTTCTTTTGTTAAAATAAAAAAGTCTGAAAATTGTAGTGGGGTGGGGGGAATGACCCGAATTTACAGGAGCACTTTGCAGCAGCTTGCATCCATCATAGTTAACAGTGGTAAAGAGGGTGAAAGGGGAACTACCTTCCTTTTGGTGAAAGGTGCTACCTTGACCATTACTGAAAATGTATCTTTGGGAAAATAAAAAGTGTTCAGGATTTCTTTTTCTAAAAAGGCACAGACAGTTACAGGAAAGAAAGTCCATGCAGCTTCTGACTGTGACCCTGTTGATGATGTAACAGGTTACTGTTTACCCGGACTTTTAGTAGCCTTTAGAATCAAGGCTGCTTATTAGTGGTTGTGTTAAATATAAGTTTTCTTTTTCTTTACCAAAGTAAATGCTGACAGTGGTAAAGTAAGTCATCTAACTGTGGTGTTAAGAAGACTATTCAGTTGCTAACTGTTGATATTAACGTGGCCTTTATGGAGACTTCCTGTCATTTGGCCTTATATATTTTTTATATTTTTCACATGGCTCTTGAAAACTATCGTCTGTACTTTAAACTTAATCAACTTGAAAGGCCGTATCAAACCTGAGCTTGAAATTCTGAGATTTCAATTTTAATCTTTTTTTTTTTTTAAGATTTTATTTATTTATTTGTCAGAGAGCACAGGAGCGAGCACAGGCAGACAGAGTGGCAGGCAGAGGCAGAGGGAGAAGCAGGCTCACTGCTGAGCAAGGAGCCCGATGTGGGACTCGATCCCAGGACGCTGGGATCATGACCTGAGCCGAAGGCAGCCGCTTAACCAACTGAGCCACCCAGACGTCCCTCAATTTTAATCTTTAAAGTAACACCCTGGAGTTAGTTTCCTGTGCTTTTATTTTCAGCATAATGGCTCCCAGCTGTTAAAATTCAAATACACCTAAAATCCTCTTCACCTGTTGGCCGAGAGTTTTGACTCATTGGCTGCCTCAGTCACCATGTAATTCGTGGCTTGCAAAATGTTACCTTAGAAAGTCTTAAAGTTCTAGACATGGAGAACAAATATAGGGCTTTCGAGAAGCTGAGGAGGGGATGGACAGGCGGGGTGGGTGTCACTATAAAAGGGCGAAAACATGAGAGATCCTTGGGTTGATGGACATTTTTTGTGTCTTGACTATATCAATATTGATACTCTGATTGTGATGTCCTATAGTTTTGCAGGATGTCACCATTGGAGGAAACCAGGTAAAGGGTCAACAGGATTTCTCTATTATTTCTTACAGCTGCATGTGAATGAATCTACAGTTACCTTAATTTAGAAAATAGGGGGGCACCTGGGTGGCTCAGTGGGTTAAAGCCTCTGCCTTCGGCTCAGGTCATGGTCCCAGGGTCCTGGGATCGAGCCCTGCATCGGGCTCTCTGCTTGGTGGGGAGCCTGCTTCCTCCTCTCTCTCTGCCTTCTTGTGATCCCTTTCTCTCTGTCAAATAAATAAATAAAATCTTAAAAAAAAAAAATAGATCTGTGCAAAAGCCCCTCATTCAGCTCATGACTCAAATCATGCTAGTGGTTTTCCTTAAGAAAACCATTGTATTTCAGTGAATGCAGGAGAGGTGCTCTATGCACACGGGTTATTTTCCACACAGGTTATTAAAAAGACATATACTTGGGGATTGAGATTTAATAAGATTGATATTTTAAAAAACCAGAATGAAAGTCCTTTTTTAAAAATGTTTCTTCATACTGCAAATGTGTTTACACTTGACCCAATGATGACAAAACTTATTTCCAAGTAAAGTTTTTTTTAGGCTGTATTAGTATACTCATTTAGAGGATAGGAGTGGAGAAGTACTGACTTGTCTTCCAGGTTTACCTGAGTGGTGATTCATAGGAGTCTGATAACTGAAGTTGTAAGCCGCAGAAACACATCTTAGAAGTGTTCTGAAGATTTGGAATTAATTAGTTGACAATATTAGCTATAAAAATTAAAATAAAGCTTTTTGACTTGTGTATTAGGGTTCTCCAGAGAAACAGATCCAATTGGAGATATAGATAGATAGATAGATAGATAGACAGACAGATATGGAAAAGATTTATTATAGCAATTGGCTAACACAAGTATAGAGACCAGAAAGTCACATGATATGCTGTCGAAAAGCTGGAGAATCAAAAAGCTGGTGGCCTAAATCCCAGTTCTAGTCCAAAGGCCTAAGAACCAGGAGCACTGATCTCTGAGGGCAGATGGGTATCCTGGCTCACGCTAACAAAAAAAAGCACATTTGCCCCTCCCCTACCACTTTGTTCTTCAGGTATTGAACACATTGGATGATGCCCACCTTGCATTAATGAGAGTAATCATCTTTACTCTGTCTGCTAAATTACTCTGTCTGTCTGAATTGCTAATCTCCTCTGGGGACACCCTCACAGATGCAGCCAGAAAAAAGATGTCTTACCAGCTATCTAGGCATCCTGTAGCCCAGGCAAGTTGACATATAAAATTAACCATCACACCTTATAATTTCTACATCTAAATTTCTCTTCATTTAAACTTTTATGGCGCGTGTACACCTCCTCAAGAACCGTGTTTGCCCAAGAAGCGCTGGTGTGTGATTACAGCACAGGTTGCTAAATCGAACAGTAGAAGTCTGGACGGCGGTTGCAGCTGACTCTTAAAATTTAGCCTGAGAGTGGCCACAAAAAAGCTCAGTGGACTCTAACACATCTGGACATAGTGTTCCAGTTTATGTGGTGGTGCAGATATATATGTATATCTCATTGTACACAGGATTTAAATCCATTTGTAAGGACACACACAGAAGGTAGAAAGTATTCCAAATAAAGTAGACCAGGGAAAACAAATTGAAATGGAAGGTCAAGACTAAGACGAAAATCAGCACATAATTCATTCATTCCATGAGGCATACTATGATAAATACACAGCTGTATATAGTTACTGCATGTTCCTGTCATAGTCTGGGTGGTTCTCTAATTCTTCCGGTGGGAGAGAGATGTGAACAGTATTTAGATGGAGGAAAAATGCTTTGAAAGCTGTAAGAGGTACATTTCCAAGCATTTGTACCTGTGAAGGGTGGGTGGTAGAGAGAGACCTTGAGGCTCTTTGCAGAGGTCAGCTGCAGCTGGGATACCCTGGGGCAAGAATGTCCCTGCCATTATAGTTGCTCTTCCAGAGTCTGCGCAGGGCTCCATTCTGTTTGATCACTAATCCTCCTTCTCTACAAGCTCAACATACAACCAAGTGGACATGGAATTTAGATGGTGAATTTTTCTCCAACCAACTGTCATTGGCCTTTGGCTTGTGTTTGATAATTTCATCATTGTCATCTACCATATTGCTAGAAATAGATGAAGTAATAGAATTGTGAGTAGGATTTCATACTCAAATCATTTAGCAGATCATATTCTTAAAGTTAAAATGTGAAGTCAATTCTGATTTTTTTTTTCCTGAGCAACTTTTTAGTGCATTACCTGGGGCATTGGTTTTGTGCTGTTTATTAATTGATGAACATACGATGAAAAGTTATAACTATATGTTGCTTTTACAGAAGTTGTAAAAGTACATAAATTGAGGCAGATATCTGGACAATTATGTGATTTGTTTCTGGATGGGATTTTTCTGTTGGTAGATATACTCCAATTTGAAATATTAAGAATACACAGATTATACAAAGTATTTTTTCATCATGTGCTTTTGCTTCCCTGACCATTATCTTCCATTTCATTCTTTTCCTACCTCTGCAACATTAGGTGGGCAAGAGAAGGTATTTTCAGGTCTTTCTGATTCATTCAAAATTCAACACTCTTCCCTCCACAACTGCTAGTTTATTAGGGGCGAAGGAACACTTGCCAGCTAGCAGTTGTCATAAACAAAACACAAACAAACCATGGCTGATGAAGAAAAACAGTTTCAAAAACCATAAAAAAGTTCATCATAATAAATGAAAGAAGTAGTGTATATAATGATTGCAACTGTATAAAAATAATAAAAGGAAAAACTTGGCTTCCAAGACTAGAGTTGGATGAAATAATGAGACCTGTGAGTTGTACTTTTTGGCTTACTGTCCCTGCATGTGGAACATCCTCATACAGTGATTTTTTTTTTTTTTTCTGGAGGTTTGGGAATCTTTTATGTGGTTGGGGGAGGGGAGTGACCTGTGATTGCCCACATGTTGAAGTGCCCTGTGCTCTTAATGGATACTTGCAAAAGTGAGAGAAACAGAAGGGAAGGTTGGCTTATGCTCTTAGGCTGAGTATCTCAGTATTAACTTCCAGCCTCCTTGGTACTAGATATCAAAAGGCTTAAAGAAGACTGGAGATTTCTTTCCCCAAAATGTGTATCTCATTCCTTTGTCTTTTTATACTTCAAAATAAAATGTTCTGAAAAACTCAGCACCATGCCTAATAATCTTGAATTAGCCAAATGATCAGATCTTTGTCCTAATTGTTGGAAAAATATTTCTTTGGGGAAGAGATGAGGAAGGAAAGAGAGGATGTTTATTTTAAAGAGCAGAGCTTGGGTACTTTGGGCAGCCGTAGGGTGCCACGAGCACTATGTTAAAAATCTCAGAGGGACTGAAAAATAGGAGAGATAAGAAAAAAACCAAAAAAACCTCAATTTTGTTAATTTGCCAGCATGGCTGGGGATTAGTGTCGTTTTTAGATATTGGTGTTAGGACCGGTTTGAAAGGCTGCAGACTTCTGTTTCCCCCTGAGTTTAGTCTGGCCTGGGTTTCCACTGTGTCAACAGCGATTCATCCCCATGTGTAGGAGGTGGGCAGATAAACACTTAGCTTGCTGCTTACCCTTCCCACTTTCCTCATTATCAGTGCCCTCAACAGGATTTCTCCATTCCTGTGCCCTTTGCACCGAAGCCCTTGATACTCTCTTGCGGGTCTGCTCTTCATAAATCTGCTGTGAGTGACATGGGCTATATAACTGGAAGTAATTGTAAATTCCCTGAAAAAATATCTCGAGTCTAGAAACATGGGCCATGTTTAAATAAAAAGATTTAGGGCAACCAAGGACTGTTGGGCAGATTTTCCTCCAGTTCTTTGTATCATCAGCTTTATGCTCTGGAATCTCAGCCGACCTTACCAGGGAAGATCGGGTTTACAGCCTACATCACTACCTCAGTTCTAACACCGCTCCCCAAGATACACTGCTGTTCTTAGTTCTGAACCTTTTTGCATGAAGGAAGCAATTCTTATCCAAGTAGTGGCCTGACTTCAAGAGTCACATCACCTTCCCCCCACCACCTGCCTGCTTGCCTTTATGGGATCTTCAGTCACAGTAAGGCAAAAGTGATTTCTGTACGTGGTTTTGGGGCAGCTTTTTGTAAAGTAAAAGGAAACATATGCAAGACAAGAGGGTGGAATTGTCTTGGGTGTTTTTTCCTTCATGTTTCCCTGTCGTTTCCCTTACAGTTATGTCTAGCTAGCTCTGTAGCAGATTTAGCAATATTTTTTTTCTGTGACAGTATCTTTCCTTGAGTATGGAAAAAGTTTAGCATATGGTAGTGTGCCAGACAGTTAAGTATGGTGGTCAAGGTAGGAAACAGTTTTGGGTAGATGCTTTTGAAACAGTACAACCTATAGCTTTTAAATAGGAAAAGGAAATGCTAATTTTAAAATGAACTATGTAGAAAAAAAAATTGATGGGAGCGTGTCACAAGGACACAGGAGTCAGCCTGAAGGGGGCTGCCTGTGGCTTCATCAGAGAAAATTTGATCAACAAAATAATTATGGACAGAAAATAATTGTAAACCCTTTAGGGATAAAAACAGGAATCCTGATGATAAATAAATGGAGAGAAAGGGGAAGGGCTATTCTTGACGGTAGGTGCCAGTTGTTGACTGGTGAGTGTGGAGCGGAGTTCTTTAGCATATTCAGGACAAATCAGACAATTTAAAGCAGATATTTATACCTCTTTAGGTGTCAGGTTAGAACATGGTTAAGAGGAGACTTGGATCTGAAGGTCTGGACTAAAATTTGAGCACTGGGTATCTTCAGACTTGGGCCACTTGTCCTCTTAGAATCTGTGTTTGCTAACCTGTGAGACAGGGCGTGATTGTATCTACTTTCCAGGGTAATGGCAAGAATTGAATCAAGTAATATATGTGAAAAGGCTCTAAATACCTTCCTGAAACATAACATAGCTGAAATAAGGAACATGACTTCTATATACAGCTGCAGAGTAAAATGAAATTCATACTGTAAGTAAACTTCCACTAAAGAAATTTTTGGAAAACTAATGACAATAGTTGCAATGATAATAATAGTAACAGTGAAGATTAAAATAGTTATTTTTTATGCTTGCTGTGTGCCAGGCACTGTGCTTGTCACATCCCATGTATTCTCATTTAATACTGACCACAACTGCAAGAGGTAGAGGGACCAAGTGGGCCACAGAGATGCACTTTAAGTTGCCACACAACTTATAACAGGCCAGCTGGGATTCAAATTGAAGTCTAACTCCAGAATTCATGCTGCTAACCACCACACTGTACTGCTTGCCAAAAGAGGTAGCTTCCCCCCACCCTTTAATTAGTTTTCTCTCTTTAATGAAGGAGAAGAGCATCTCCTGTTTTTCGTAGCAGAGCATGTGGTCTGAACTGTATACCTGCTGCCCAATGTCAAGGTCCGGAGCAGTAGAGTGAGCCCACTCCTGTGCTTCAGGTGTTTGTGGAGGCTTTATTTGTGTTTATTTCCCATTGGTCAGTAATCATCATTAGATAACAAGTATCTATTTCATGGAATATATTTAATGGGATCAAATTTGAACTGGGAAGGAGAACTAATTACATTCAGCGGCAATTAGGAATTAAGCCACACTGCCTGGTGTGAGCCCTGGGGATGGTCATTTGCATATCAATAGGGTCTAATAGATGATTAGGTACACTAGGCCTGCCAGCGGCTCCCCGCACTGTGGTAACTGCCCCTCATTGAGTACCATCATGGCCCAGGAACCTGCCCTTGCAACACACAGTGGTTAGGAGCTGAGATTCTGGAGCCAGATGCCTGGGTTTGAATCCTGTCTCCACAGGTTGCAGGTTATATTCGTACAGGCAAGTTAATCTCTGTACCTCAGTACCCATTTTTATAAAGTAGAGGTAATGACAATGAAAGAAGTTCTTTGTACAGCACTTGTCATAGGGAAGCACTGTGTAAATGTTAACCGTGAAAAGAAAATCTGGGAGAAGGGCTGTTATTCCCATTTTATTGTAAGGAAGTGGGGTTCTGATAATTGGCTAGTAAAGAATTGAGCAGGAATTCCAATTTCGGAAGCCGAAAACTAAAACCGGCCTCTAATTGTTGTTCTATTTCATCTACACCTTCTGAAGGATTTTTTTCCTCCTGATATTTTTAGCTTACACTCTGAAGTTCTTCTTCCTCTCCCAGACTCTGAAGCTCTAATAACATAGCACCTTCCTTCTGTGGTAGCTAAGCAAATAAACATTCGGCAGAGGAAAGGAACCTGGGCTGAGTAGGAAGAGAGGAGTCAGGGAGGGAGGCAGCATTTGAGAGCGTGCCCTGTGCCGAAGCACTGGGGCTACACGGAGCTGTTGGGGGTCTTGGGTTGTTCTCCCTACAGAAACAGGGGCGGACTCACACTGCCCAGTTCAGACAGCTGGCACTCGTAGCAGTCTTGATCCAAAGCTAACGCATGATGCCATGCCACCTGACCAAAAATGAGGACACTTGATAAGTTTTCTTATCAGCTTTGTGTAAGGCCCTGCTGGTCTCTTCTGTATCCTTCTCATTTTAGTCTGTGTACCTGAGAGTTAGAACTGGTACTGTGCAGAGTTTTAGGGGTCGGAGGGATGATGTGTAGAAATTTGATGTAAGGTGATCAAATTGAAGTTCCAGGTTTCACAGCCACTAGAGACGTAGGGTGAGAAAGCTAGTCCTGCATTGCGAGTGCCCACAGTCACCCCTCATCGCCCTGCACCCCAACTCCCAGGCAGTCTGACTTAATGTATCTGGGATGAGGCACAAGAGTCTGCCTTTTTTATTTTTATAAGATTTTATTTATCTACTTGAGAGATCACAAGTAGGCAGAGAGGCAGGCAGAGAGAGAAGGGGAAGTAGACTCCCGGCCGAGCAGGGAACTCAGTGATGCAGGGCTCAATCCCAGGACTCTGAGATCATGACCTGAGCTGAAGGCAGAGGCTCAACCCACTGAGCCACCCAGGGGTTCTAGAGTCTGCCTTTTTAAACAAGTATCTTGCTAATCCAGATGGAGATAGTCTTGAGGACTTCGAGAAAGATTGGTCTATATTAATTGGCTTATTAATTAGTTATTAATTAACTATTAAATAGTTCAGGAATAGTAATATAATTCACAAACATACATTAATGGAAAAAAAATAATAAGAATCTATTACATGCTCTACACTGAATGATATAGAAGGAAAAAAAAAACCTCACATCTGTCTTCTAGGGGCTTATGGTCTGGGTGAGGTAAAGTCAAATTAGCAATAAAGTGTTACAGATGCTATTGTGGAGGTCTCTTTAGGCAACAGTGGGGCACAAAGAGGAAATCATTTTTACTGGGGGTGAGTAGAAAAAAACAAGAAAGTCACCATAAAGCAGATGGCATTTAGAACTAAGACTTGGAAATAGGGTCAAGTGAGCAAAGGTGCAGAAGTATGAAACTAGCAGAAAAACTGCAAGAAGCCTGGGATGGCTGGGCGGAGAGAGGGCGGGAGGATACTTACCCCCAAAGACAGGTTGGCATGGGAATCTGGGCTGGGTCATGAAGTCACAGAAGATGTACCATGGGTGCATAATTTCACAGATAAGACATCTTTCAAAGAAATCAGTTGTGTATACCAAAAAGAATCCCTGGCTTGGAATTACCTACGAAGTTGAGTTCTCAAAGTTGAGTTAGATATAGGCTACTTTTAAGTAAATTTAACATTTTTTTTTCATTTTAAGCTTGAAGATACTGTTACTGACTGTAATTCATTTCTCTGCCTGTAGTCAAACTGTGTTCACATATTTGTTTTCTATTAAGGTATTTGTACTGAAGAGTAATTGATATATTCCTAGAAAATAGGTACTGTGAAATTACTCCCTTTAGGCAAAACTGCCTTAACTTTTGTTTTTTTTTTAAAGATTTTATTTATTTATTTGACAGACAGCGATCACAAGGAGGCAGAGAGAGAGGGAGAAGCAGGCTCCCCGCTGAGCAGAGAGTCCGATGTGGGACTCGATCCCAGGACCCTGGGATCATGACCTGAGCTGAAGGCAGAGACTTAAAGGCAGAGGCTTAACCCACTGAGCCACCCAGGGGCCCCAACTGTCTTAACTCTTAAAAACGATGTTCTCCCTAAAAACTAAACAGAGGACCGGAAAGAGAATTTTAACGACTTCCAGAATCTCCTTCCAGTTTTACAGGCTGAGCAGTGCAGTGTGGTGGTGATGAGCAGGCCTTGATTCAAAGCCTGACCCTCACCACAGCAGCTGTGGTGACCTTGGATGTATTACTGACCCAGGCCGAGCCCGCTTCCTTGTGAGTTGAGAAGATTCAGTGGTTTGTCATGAACTCCGTGTAGGCCGGGATAGTGGCTGTCCCGCTGACTTCCTCACTGGCGTGCCCTGCACAAGGCCTTGCCTGTAGTCGGTATTTGATGGGCGTGTATGTAGTGCTCAGTGAACATTCATATTATTACACCTTATTGTTGCCTCACCACCACTAAGCAAACAAAAGAGAGAAAATGCCAGCACTCAGGGACTTGGGGCTATATGTTTTACTAAAATTTAACCTTGATTAAAGGTCCTGAGAATCTTCAGTATGAAGTTTCCCTGACACCTTCTGAAGTGAGGAATTTCATTTTGTAAATGCATACACTGTGAACTTTTCAATGGTCTTCCCCTCTCCACTACTCTCTACTTGAAATGTTTCTGTTTAGAAGGTCACCGAACCACCGAGCACACACTGTATCTAGGGACATCTGTCTAATATAGATACTGTACTGGGCACAGCTGCTCCGGCAGCATCACCGTCCCTTGTTTTCATGGGGGAAAGGCAGCCACTGGCCTGGCTCTTGGGCCATTCTTCGATTCGCCCTGGGTCACTTTGCTGCTCTTTAGGTGACTCCCTGAGGCATCCTGAGACCCAACTGAGATGGGGTCTGGTGCTGAATTTTATACACGGGAAACCCCAGATACACATAAAGCAGCTCTATCATCAGTCAGAAGACTTGTGGAATTTAGGGCAAGAAGGTCCCTTAGCATTCAAGTCCCTTGCTTTTTTGAGTGAAGAAATTGAGACTCTGAAAAATTAAGTGATTTGCCCAAAGTCAGAAAAGTAGTTATTATCCTGCCTAGGGCTGAACTCAGATGTCCTGTTTCCTAAATGCCTTTTCCAAGTCTTCAGAACTCAAAAGCCTTTATGTACCACTGAGTAGCATCTAGCTTGTTAGTCATCATGTGCATGTGGGCAAATGTAGGCAAGGGTCTGGCCACTTTGTTATCAGAACTCTCATGAGTGGTTAAAAAAACAAAACAAAACAAAACTTGTTCACCAGGATCTGATGGGTCACAGTTTAAGTAGAGATTTGTCAGCCTTCGTCTCATTACTAGGCTACCACTGACTTGGGGATAGAATTTCAGTCAGGGCTTCAAAATCTTGAAAAAGCTAACAAACCTAGGGGGTGTACATGAATGCTTTCCAGAGCTCAGCTCCTCTTTCCAATTTTAATCGTTTCTTCTTCATGCCTTTTCCTTGTGCCTTGGCAACGCAGGAAAGCAGAGTCCAATAGCAGAATCACAAATGTCTCCTGAAACTCACTTCCTGAAACTTTCTTAGTTTGGTTTCCCTGTAGACTGAGAAAGGGATTTTATTTTTTTTAACTGAAAGAGACGTCTAAAAACTTCGAAAAGCAGAGGTCCATCTCTGGGAAGAGGCAGCCATCTGACTTTTCTCCCCCCTTGCTTAGTCAGGAAGAGAATGGAAGAGAGCATCCTCCTTTTAAAGACATATAGCAATTAGAGATTTTCACATGGGTGGAAGGAGGCATTGTGAAATTGCCTAGGAGTCCTTCCCCCTCCCCTCCAAATACAGCTCAGGAGATGGTGTGAAGCCAGTCAGGGTTCTTAGCAGGGTTGGGACTCTTAGAATATAGGAATGACCCAACACAGTCTGATTTTTAAATGATTGAAATAAAAAAGTTTGTATAAAGAAATGTGTTTTACCATTGGGCTTCTCTTTCCAAAGAGATTCTTGCAGTTCAGATTAACCAGGAGCAGCCCTGGAAAGAGAAGCCACAAACTTGAGTCATTGTTTGAGATTGCCAAGTAGGAGTAAGCTTTTTAGTGCACCAAAGAAAACTTGGTTCCCCAGAAGAGTCTGTGCTTCCATATCTGTTTTCCATAAAATAGAAGTAGCCTGAAACCTGGAAAGAAATATTAGAAGAAAGACCTTTCTCATTCTCTCTGCCTTCCTGTTCCTGACCTGAGTCAGGCCTAGAGTGTGCAAATCCTTTCTTTCAGCTAGTTCATCCACCTCTCGCCTAGGAAATAAGAATTGTACGTAGAAGGTGCATTTAAAACATAGATTATTCATCTGGGTGTTCATTTTTTTCCTTTTCCCCCAGTAGAAAACAGCTCTCTTAATCATTCCTTAACTGAAATATTATTGAATGAAGGAAACAAGGTCAGGGGGTGGCGAGGTGAAGAGACATCTGGGAGGGAGTAGCACCTTTAGGGCCCACACGGGTCAGAGGGGCCTGGGCCTGTCATCTCAGAGCAGCTGTGCTTGTAGGCTCAGCCCTGCCTCACTAAGCCCCACGTGTGTCTTCCACACTAACACTTCACTCTAGGGTTAGCAGCTGTTCCAGATTCCAGACCCAGATCTTTCCTCTCCTGAATTTAAATAGTTACTGTTTATAGTTTGGATGTCATATAATTTGTTGTCCACACCAGGACACTTTTGAGAGTAGCATGGGTCACCTACTAATAATCCCACCAGACGACAGCACATACAAATTGGGACTGTCCCAGGCAAGCCAGAACATACAGATACCTTACTTCTAAGTCTTCAAACAATGCAAATCAGATAATCATGTATTATGTATCATCAGGGAGTTAGAAGTATCTCATAACTGAAGTTGCTAAATTGAACTAGAGTTTTTTCCTTTAAATTGGCTGGCCATAACTTTATTTTTGTCCAGAAACGCTTCTGAAATTTATTCTACGTATTCATCCCTTAAACTGTCTAGGATATAATTTAACATTCTTAGAGACTTAGAGTCACTGAAGCAGTAGAACATCATGGTTGAGAGTGCTCTGTGCCTTCGTAATTCTTGACACTTCTCGTGTGACCTTAGGTCAGTCACCCTGTAAGCGCCCTTCTTTCTCAGAGTGATACAGCATGCTCAGCATGGGTCTGGGCTTAGAGCAAACATCTGCGGTGACCGTGGTGTGTTACTATAAATTTTGTGGAATATTGATGATCACCTAAAATCAACTTGATGAGTGTTTCCTTCTACATAAATGCTCTTAGAGTCTGTTCTGTGTATTACTTGTCTCCCTTCTTACCATTACTGGTCACTTTTATGCTGTAGTTTTCCGAGATACTAGTAACTGGTTAAGAACTGTGACACTGAGTCAATAGGAAATCCAGGCATTCAGACACTAGGGTACTACCACCCACCTCAGCACAGTGTGCCCTTCCAGGTACTCAGAACCATAGGTAACGTGGCATGTCTCCTTGGAGTATCAGTTTTACTTGATTGTAAGTTATTTAAAATATCACCTTTGTGTTTGATAAGTAATAAGGAGTAGGGCATAAAATGTGTATGAATTTGGTAAGGTGAAGAAAAATTTCAGTGTAATTTCACAATTCCAGTGGAGCTGTTGGGATCCCACATGAGTTCACTTTCTGTCACTGGTGTTTACTGTGGTGAAAAATGTTGAAAAACACCGCAGAAACATCTTTCAGATTCTAAGGCTAATGTGAGAAGGTCTAAAACACTGGTGGCAGCCATTTTATTTTTTATTTTTTTAGAAAAGTCCTCTTTCAAGTGGAAGGGCACCTAGGTGGCTGTCAGTTAAGCGTCCGACTCTTGATCTCAGCTTAGGTCCTGATCTCAGGGTTGTAAGTTCAATGCTGAGCATGGAGCCTACTTGAAAAAAAAAGGTGCATAGGTATCCATTTATTTTTTACCTTTCAGTTCTGCTTATTAACTTTTAGCGGCCCATACGAAACATTGCATGTCTTAAATGTTATTGCTGCTTTAACATGGAGCTTCCTTGCATCTCTTTACTTCTGATATCTTCAGTTGGTTTTCACCCTAGGAGCTGGTATGTCTGATAACCAACTGGAATTCCTTTCCCGGTTGGGGATTCTGCATTGAGAGCTACGCATTACATAGTGCCAGCAGTAGATATAGTAGGATAAAGCTGTTTTAGTTGGGTATTAATATACTATTGAAGAGCTCAGAATAATGGTTCCAAAACTTTGAAGGTGGAATTCAAAAAAGGAATCAATAATAAAACATTTTAGCCATGTTTAAAAATTGATAGAAGACAGTTTTAAATTGTCTTTTCACATTTGCTTTTTGAACAGTTTTATTAAGGAATAACTGACATAGAATAAACTGTATGTATTTAAAACGTACAGTGTGATTTATTTTGACATAGTCCTGTGAAAGTATCATCACAGTGAAGACAGGGAATATACACATCACCTCCGAAATTTACTCCCTCACCTTTGCACTCTCTCTCTCCAGCCCTTACTATTATCCCCAGGCAACTACTGCTCTGCGTTCTGTCACCGTACTTTGCTTTGCATATTCTAGATTTTATATGCATGGAATTACACAGTATACACTCTTTTTCTTTTTTAAAGATTTTATTTATTTGAGAGAGACCAAGAGTGAGCATGAGCCATGGGAAGGACAGAGGGAGAGGGAAAAGCAGGCTCCCTGAGCCTGACATGGGGCTCAATCCCAGGACCCTGGGATCATAACATGAGCCAAAGACAGACGCTCAACCCACTGAGCCACCCAGGTGTCCCTATACTCTTTTTCTGTCTGACTTCTCTTAGCATATTTTGAGATTCATCCATGTTGTTGTATGAATCAGTATCTCATACCTTTTTATTGCTGAGTAGTAGTCTACTGTAGTGATATACCATAATTTACTCATTTGGTTGTCAGTGGACATTCGTTTCTAGTTTTTGGCAATCACAGATAATACACACACATCTGTATGGATATGTTTTCATTTTGCATGGGAGGATTTGCATTTCCTCGAAGGAAAATGGCTAGGACATGTGGTAGATACGTTTAATTTTATAAAAAACTGCCAAAATGTTATCCAAAGTGGTTGTGCCACTTTACATTACAGCCAGCAATATATGAGAATCCCTATTGCCAGCAGTTGGTATGGTCGATCCTAATTATTAAAAAAAAATTTATTGTGGTAAAATATATATAACATAATATTTATTACTTTGACCATTCATAAATGTACAATTCCATGGCATTAAATAAATTCACAGAGTTGTATAACTATTATCACTATCCATACCCAAAACTTTCTCATGACCTCAACAAAAATTCTGTACTCATTAAATAATAACTACTTTTTTCTTCTTTCTTTCAGCCCCTGATAACTAACCTCTGTTCTACTTTTTGTAGCTATGAATTTGTCTATTCTAAGTCTTTCATGTAAATAGAATCAGAATCTTTGTTCATTTGTGCCTGACCTATTTTACGGAACACAATGATTTCAAGGTCCATCTTCTTTGCTGTAGAGTCTGCTCACATCTGTTGCCTAATTTTTAATTGTTTTTTTATTAATGAGTTTGTTTTTTTTTTTAAAGATTTTATTTATTTGTTTGACAGAGATCACAAGTAGGCAGAGAGGCAGGCAGAGAGAGAGGAGGAGCAGGCTCCTTACTGAGCAGAGAGCCCGATGTGGGGCTCGATCCCAGGACCCTGAGATCATGACCTGAGTCGAAGGCAGAGGCTTTAACCCACTGAGCCACCCAGGCTCCCCTATTAATGAGTTTTGAGGTTCTTTATTCAGGATGCAATCCTTTATCATCTATGTGATTTGCAAGTATTTTCTTTGAGTCTGTGCTTGAATGTGTCAGTGTAAGACAACACTTCAAAATAAATATCCTCAAACAAGCATTTGGAAGAAAAATCAGAAATTCAGAAACTAAGTACAGAGATGGACAGAAATTGGAAGAAAATCAGTGAGACTGATAGAACTTAGAAAACAAATTTTAAGACAAAGCCACTTCATAAATAAAGAATAAATTACAATGTGCCAACAGGAGAATAGATGCTTAATAAAATGTCAGAAGATTTACTGAGGAAGGCAAGAAAACAACAAATGAATGGGAGACTTGAAAAGAGGTAAAAAAGGGTCTGAGAGAAAGCAGTTGGAATGGACAACAAAGAAGATTTAACATATGTATAATTGGAGCTCCTAAGTTCTTAGAGACCATGGAACAGAAATTAGAGAAAACCTAAATCTACATATTGCAAGGACACACCAACTACTTGGGAAAATTTGCCTACAATGATAAACTTTAAGACAAACCTAGTAAAGCTATATTAGACGTGCAAGACAGAAGTCAGAGGTCCTGAAGGCCTCCAGGCAAGAATAACACACATAGTTTGTAAAGGCAAGAATGTGCTGAAATCAGACTTTTTAAAAGCATCATACAGAAATTGGCAACAGTGAAAAAGCATTTCAGAAAGCTTAAGGAAATCAAAGGCAAGGCAAGCTCTCGTTCAGTAGGACTACGGAACGTTTTAAATATATAAGCGTGAATACTGTTACACAGAGCTCTTCTTGAGAAATATGGTGAGATACCTTCATTCATTTAAGAGGTGACTGGGGAAAATTTGGGGGTGAAGTTGTAGAGATAAGGCAAAAATAAGAATGGTGATATGGGTGGAAAAATAAAATGTAAACCATAGTTGTTCTGACAGAGTAGAAAGAGTGCAAATTTTAAAAATGGAATAGAAGAACAAGGAGGAAAGCAGAGTAAGGTCATTGGTTGTTTAGATAATAGATGAGCGTCAGATGCTACCATTTAAAACTTAGCAACTGGAATATACACAATTAAGGAACAAACAAAGAAGACACTTAAAGTATAAATACAAGGGGCGCCTGGGTGGCTCAGCGGGTTAAAGCCGCTGCCTTTGGCTCGGGTCATGATCCCAGGGTCGTGGGATCGAGCCCCGCATCGGGCTCTCTGCTCTGCAGACAGCCTGCTTCCTCCTCTCTCTCTGCCTCTCTGCCTACTTGTGATCTCTGTCAAATAAATAAATAAAATCTTTAAAAAAAAAAAGTATAAATACAAAAATAATCATGCAACAGAAATACAAAGCTATCTTCTGAACTTCCTTTAAAAATATGGAAAATAAAGAATCACATCCCATAGAGAAATATGGTAAGTATGTGACAATAACTATACAATAACATGACAGGAGTTGAGACCAAGCCCATCATTCATATCAATAAATTAAATGGGCTTAACTCAACAATTACAGAGATTTTCAAGTTCATAAAGCAAAACTCAGTGCTATCATCAAGAGACCCATCTCTTCAAGAAAAAGATAAAAAAGAAAGTGACTAAAAAAGGTTAAAAATAAAGGAATTAGCAAAGGTCTATCTGGCAAATAGAAACAAGAAGTATCACAGACCTGTACCCTTGGGGCAAGTAATACATTATATGTTAATAAAAATAATTTTAAAAATAATTTTTTAAAAAAACAAGAAGTAGGGATTTGGGGTCTGATATCAGACAAAATAGAATTCAGACCAAAAGTATTGACACAAAGGACACTTTATAGTGAACATAGATGTACTAAATATCACAGCAACCTCCTGTATAAAGCAGAAACTATAGGGTATGACAGCAAAAACAAGTAACAGCACCTGGATGGCTCAGTTGGTTAAGCATCTGCCTTCAGCTCAGGTCATCACGTCAGGATCCTGGGACTGAATTCGCATCAGGCTCCCTGCCCGGCAGCAAGTCTGCTTCTCTCTGCCCGACCCCCTGCCTATGCTTCTTTTGCTGTCTCTCTTGCTCTCTCTCAAATAAAATCTTGAAAAAACAAAATAATTACAAAGCACACTAATAGGAACTTTAACATACTACTCCAAATAGAAGACTGGCTGTGTGGAAAAAACAAGTAATGCTGTCAAAAGAGGTTTGCAGATTATGCCCACAGGCAAATCCCTTCTGTTACCTGTTCCTAAGAAGTTTCCTAACTCAGACACATCCAATTTTTTACATATTATCTATGCCTTTCTTGCTAAGACAGGGGAGTCGAATAGTTGTGACAGAGGCCATATAGCCCACCAAACCTAAAATATTTACTCTCTGATCCTTTCCAGTAAAAGGTTGCTGACCCCTGATACAGGAGACCTAAGCAATATTATTAATAAGGTAGCTCTTATAGTTACCTATTAAACCACACATTGATAACAGAAAATATATGTTCTTTCAGTGTGCAAAGAACACTCACAAGAATGTGTTGCAAAGAAAATATCAGGTTCCACAAATTAGGAATAATGCAATCAGCATTCTTATCACAATACTGTAAACCTAGAAATTTAAGGCAAATGACCCATAGGTGAATGGACATATATGAACAAAAATTACATGGTATTTGGAAAATAATGATCACCAAAAAACCTGCATATCAGAATCTATGGGATACGTTTAAACCATTGATCAGAGGAAAATTCATAGCCTTGAATACCTTTATCAGTAAAAATGAAATAATAAAAATAGATTATTTTTAAAGCTCCAGTCAAAAAAGCTAGGAAAGGAACAAAGTAAGGCAAAGAAAGGGTGAGGGGAGAGAGAAATAAAGATGGAAGAGAATAAAGATGAAATAACAGAATTTTAAAAAAAGAAAGATCAAATTAACAAATCCAAATTCTGGTTTGAAAAAAAGACCAGGGATCAGGTAATTAAGAAGAGAGGATCAGGTGAGGAGAAAGCACAAAGATGTAAGAGGGAAACAGTTATTGATACAGAGGGTATGAAATTAATTGTAAGATGACTTTGCATACCTTTATGCAAGTAAATTTGAACACCTAGATAGAATGGATAATTTTCCAGGAAATTATAAATAATCAGAATTAGCCTCAATAATCATAGAAAGTTTAAATTTATTTCTGTGGAATGAATAAAGCAAATTATTAAGGAATTACTCCACAAGAAAGCACCAAGCCCAGATAATTTAACAGGGAAAAGTCTACCTAACATTTAGACACTAGTTAGTAGCATGAACTGTTCCTGAGCACAGAAATATTTATGAAGCAAGTACAACATTGATATCAAAACCTGATAAAGATCATACACACAAAGAAAATTGGATCAGTATCATGTATGAATATTGGCCTAAAATTCCTAAATATCAGTTATTAGACTCTAACTACATCACCACCTAAGCAGGTTTTATGCTGGGAATGCAAGAATAATTAATCATTTTAATTAGATCTAAGAAGAAAAATCGTAAGTATCTTCAGAAATGCTGAAAAATTCTCTGACAAAAATTTAACACCCGGGGGCACCTGGGTGGCTCAGTCAGTTAAGAGTCTGACTCTTGGTTTTGGCTCTGGTCATGAGATCAAGCCTGGAGTCAGGCTCCCAGCTCAGTGAGAGTCTGCTGGAGATTCTCCATCTCCCTCTGCCCCTCTCCCCACTCACATAAACTGTCTCAAAGTAAATAAATCTTAAAAAAAAAATTAACACCTGTTCATAATAACAACACTGAACTATAAGAGTGGGTGGATATTTCCTTAATATAATATATATACCAAAAGCCTATAGTCAGCATCTTAAGGGGAAATACTAGAGTCATTCCCACCAGGGTCAAGAATAAGTCAAGGAAGTTCACTGTCTCCAGTACTTTTATTGGCACTATTAGCCAGTGCACGTAGATAAGAGAAAACAATTGGAAAGGAAGGGAAAACTGTATCCATTGTCAGTGACATGATCATTTATCTAGAGAATTCTGTAAGAAATCAATGATAAACTAATAGACAACTAAAGAATTCAGCCAGGTAGCAGTATATAAAAGCAAGGAAATATCAATAACCTTCATATATAAAAATAATTAACCATTTAGAAGATATAATGGAAAACTACATTTAATGTAACAGCAGAAAAGATAAAATACTTAGGAGTAAATGTAATAAATTGGTAAATAAGAAATTGATAAAACCTAATGCAGTGTTCTAGATTGAATTGTTCACCCCCTCCATGTCTAAGCCCTAATCATATCCCTCAGAATATGAATATTTGGAAGTAGAGCCTTTAAAAAAGTTAAGTGATCTCTATGAAACTAATGATGTAGTATAAGTTGACTAATTGAATTTAAATTAAAAGAAAAAGTGAGGCCATTGGGATGGGCCCTAATCCAATCTGACCAGTGTCCTTTTAGGACACCCTGAGAGGCTCCAGGGAAATAAGCTATGTGAGGACTTACAGGAAGAAAATAGCCATCTGTAAGTCAAGAAGAGAGGCTTCAGGAGAAACCATCCTGCCAACACCTTGAGCTCGGACTTCCAGCCACCAGAACGTTGAATAAATAAATGTCTGGTGTGTAAGCCACCCAGTCTGTGGTGTTCTGTTATGGCAGCCCGAGCAGAAGAACATGGATAGGAACTGCAGAATATTCCTAAAAGGTGCAAAAGTAGACCTGAAGTAACCTTCCTAGCTTTTGAATAAGACATCTGAACACCATCAAGATATTCTTAAGTTAATTTATAAATATATTATGACCCTAGTTCAATGACCAAAATCTTTTTTTTTCCGGAGGTAGACAAGGTGATAACTAGGGTTGATATTGGAGGAGTAAGCATGCAAGCAGAACATTGAACGAGAAGAACTGTGAGGGGGCGGACTAGCCCTATCATCTATTAAAACATATTATGAAGCCTCTATAATTAACATAGTGGTTGTGGGGCACCGACTAGAATAGAATGGAATGGAATGTCTAAACATAGACCCTAACATATATGGAACTTTATGAAAAAGGTGGTATATCACTGAGGCAGAGATGGGCTTTTTCATAAATGGTTTTGGAGCAACTGGCCAACCATTTGGGAAAATATAAAATTAGACCTATTCCTCATGGTATAAATAAAACTGAGCTACAAATGGATCAGAGATCTAAGTAAAATAGGAAACTTTATATGCACTAGAAGAATGCATGGGTGAATTCCTCCATACAGTCTGGGTGTAGGAGAAGCCTTTCTGTGACTCAAGATCCATATGCAATAAAAGAAAATTATTGATAAATCCGATTATCAAAAAAAGCTTTTTCACATAAAGTCAAAGGACAAATGACATATTGTGATAAAACATTTGTAACATATAAAATATAAAAATAAAAATATAAAATGACAAATGACATATTGTGATAAAAACATTTGTAACATATAAAACATTTGTAACATAAAATAGGCTTAGATCTCTTATATTTTTTAATGAAAAATGGAAAGAGCGAAAAATGGGCAAAAGGCACAAGCAGACCATTTGCAAAAGAATATATTAAAATCCCCTCTGAAATACATGAAAATGTGATCAACTTTTGCCGTGAGAGAAATGTAAATTAAAATTACACTAAAATACCATTTCTCACCCATCAGATCGTCCAAAAAAATCGAAATCTTGGAGCACCTGGCTGGCTCAGTCAGTTAAGTGTCCATCTCTTGGTTCAGCTCAGGTCAGGATCTCAGGGTCATGGCCCGCATTGGGCTCTGTGCTCAGCACAAGTCTGCTTGGAGGCGCTCTCTCTCTCTCTGCCCCTGCCCCTGCCCATCGCCCTCTCCCCCATGCCCTGCTCTTTCTAAAATAAATAAAATCTTTAAAAAAAGAAAGAAAGAAAGAAATTCCTTCAAAAAAAAAAATCTTGACAAAATAGTCTGTCCTACGGGCTGTGGGGGTAAAGTCACTCTCATACGTGGCAGGTAGCAATGTGAAATGACACAACCCCTGTGAAGGGGTACTTGAGGATAACGAAGTTATATCTTCATTTTCACCCATTGTGGCCACTTGCAGGGATTTACCCGGAAGGTACTCCTTTAACAGTACAGCAGTATATATGCGCATAGGATTATTCAATTGCAGCGTTACATGTAGTGGTGAAATTCTGTCAACTGCCTGACGTGGGAGATTGGTCAGAGAAACTCTGGTGCTGAATTACCTGTAAAAGCAAATGAAGATCTCTCTGAACTACTAGGTTAATTGTCGGGTATAGGTGAATAAACACAGTGCAAAAGAGTATATAGAGTAGGCTGCCTTCCTGTTTAGTAGTAAAGACAAAATAAGGAAGCGCAAAAGTTAAGCACGTCAGTTGGACTTGTTCACAAAGAAATACAGGAAGGATAAACCAGGGGATAAAAAGAAATTGATCATCCTCTGAGGAGGTTAGGTGGGGGGACTGAGTAAGCAAATCATGATATATATAATAAGATGCTACACACAACATTGGAAGAATCCTAAAGACATAGTGTTGAACTGAAGACCCCAGACACAAGAGTATATGTTACCTCATTTGTATGAACTCCTGTGCATTTTACTATAGATGTGTGATACCTCAGTACACTTTTTTTAAAAGTTTATTAAAAGCTACTTGTACTGGGGCGCCTGGCTGGCTTAGCCTGTAGAGTGTGGGACTCTTGATCTCAGGGTCATGAGTTCAAGCCCCACGTTGGGCGTGGAGCCTACTCGAAAAAATAAATAAAAGATACTTGTTCCTATGTCAGCAGTGCCAAAATTCATCTTATCTTACTAATCAAAGGTGAGAAAAAAGTTATTTTTCTCCTCAAGTTCATCTGTAGGGTGATGCTTTACCTAGTTGGTGGTGCACTCCCCAGGTCATCTGCAGAAGCTGGTGATGTCATCCACGCTGTGCACTCAGGACGGCGCTGTGCCCTGGGGCCAGACCAGCACAGCAAATGCAGAGTTGCTGCAGGAACACACATGCCAAACATGAACTCGAGGTGTACATTGCCTCCTGCTGCCACCGTCATGTGCGAGGAAGGAGAAGCAACAAAATCCCAGTTCTGAGATTATAGGCAATACGGAAAAAGGGGTTCCACTAAGTAGAATGTTTTATGGGGGGGGGTCCTTTGAAGGGTCAAGAAGGAGGACAGATTCAAGGAGCTGTCTGATGCTGCATTTGGGGGACAGGGTTTAGAGCCCAGTGTTTATCCCCTTTTAAAGGCACTAATCAGACTTGAGACTAAGGCTAGATGACCATGAAAGGCAATTGGAGAGTGGTAACTCACGCTGCAGCAGCTAAAAGAAAAAGAATGTTTGATTGGATAGGTAATTCAAAGGTATTGTGCTATTTTGGAGCCTTTGTTTATTTGGAATTTAGATTTCTGTTGACATTGGGAGAGCCTTTATGACAATTAGGCATTTTTTCTTCAGCAAAATAATTTATATTTCAGGTGACTATTGAAAGGTAGAAGGATGGGGCGCCTGGGTGGCTCAGTGGGTTAGGCCGCTGCCTTCGGCTCAGGTCATGATCTCAGGGTCCTGGGATCGAGTCCCGCATCGGGCTCTCTGCTCAGCAGGGAGCCTGCTTCCCTCTCTCTCTCTCTCTCTCTCTCTCTCTGCCTCCCTCTCTGCCTACTTGTGATCTCTCTCTGTCAAATAAATAAAACCTTAAAAAAAAAAAAAATGAAAGGTAGAAGGAGGAATTATGCTTTTGGTGACTTAATTTGGGTAGATTCCATCACTGTGCAGTAAAGGAAACACATTTATGATACTAAAAAGATTTGTTTTTAAGGGATCAGTTAGTGGGGAATTTATTTGTACAGATTAGCAATTTAAGATACAGCTTATGAGACCATTTAAGAGCTTCAAAGACCTATTTTTACGTAAAAGAAAAAACTATCTTCAGCTCATGAATAAGTGATAATCTAAGTGTTCAGGGCACATTTTCCTGCAGAAATGATATAAGTTATAGACAGATTCCCTGGAAAGCCCTGAGAAATCTACTTAATTCCTAATGCCACTAAATATTGTTTCTTTGGGAGAATATATTCTGAATTCTGGTTACCAGCAGCAGTATCATATTTTAAGTCCTGTCTCCTCTGTGCAGATTTTCAAATGGGTGGTTTTTCTAGCCAAGGCCACGAGAGTAGTAGTAGGGGTTCTGAGGAGCCCCTACTATGTTCCTGGGGAGGAGCTATCTGAAGACTGTGGTGGGAATTGAGGTTCTAACCCAGTTAGGGCTTGCTATCTTCCATTAACATCTTATTTATAGTGGCTTTGCCTCTAGAGGTTTTTGGAGGTTACAGACCATGCTAATTATTAACTCCTTAGGTTCCTGACATACAGAACTTCTAGGAATGGCTTGAGCTGTTTTCTTTCCTTCTCTAATGGTGTGTGTGTTTTTGACCTTTATACTTTGAGTATCCAATTAGCAAAGTGTGGATTGTATAACCTGCTTCTTCCTTTGCCTGTCAGGTAGTGCTGAGGAGTACTGAGAAGTGGGTTAAATGCATTAATATCCTCAGGAAAAAAATGTTTTTGTGAAGTATGACTACTTGGACACAGCGTAAAGTCTGTCCCACAAAACCTATCATGTCTAACTAATGACCTTCATTGGCATTTGGATTTTATGTTGCTCACTGTATTTATCCTCTCAGTGTTATTTACCGTGCCTCCTTTTGTTTTAAAGTGAGTTAATATGTCAGTTTAAAATATTTGTGGTGAATAATTCATACCATTCAATAAGTATTAACTCTTTCAGTGAAACAGCTTATCAACCAGAGGTGTGAACGTGGAACTCCCAATGGTGGTATATGTTCTTAATTGTGCTTTGGTTTGGTGAACAAAAACATTAAGAATGGGAGAACCCTAACTTTTTTTTTTTTTTTTTAAGATTTATTTATTTATTTATTAGTTAGAGAGAGAGAGAGATTGAGCACAGGCAGACAGAGAGGCAGGCAGAGGCAGAGGGAGAAGCAGGCTCCCTGCCGAGCAAGGAGCCCAATTCGGGACTCGATCCCAGGACACTGGGATCATGACCTGAGCCGAAGGCGGCCGCTTAACCAACTGAGCCACCCAGGCATCCCTAACATTTTTAACATAAAAGATGTTTTGCAGACTTTCATTGGGCAGTTTGTCCGTGCTGCACGTCTTGGGCATAGGTCACAGCCATTCTAAAGAGACTGCTTGTTACTGCATTTATTCCTGAGTGAAAAATGGCTTTGCTCAAGTTGGCAGGCGGGCAGGGCTTATCGTGACATTATTACAGATTTTCATCATTTTTATGTTTGTCTCTCGCTTTTCTTTCCCTTTTTCCAGTTCTTCCTCCAGTGCTGGTTCCAAGACACAGCGAATATAATCCTCAGCATAGCCTGTTAGCTCAGTTCCGTAACTTAGGACAAAATGAGCCTCACATGCCACTCAACGCCACTTTTCCGGATTCTTTCCAGCAACCCAACAGCCATCCGTTCCCTCACTCCCCCAGTAGCAGCTACCCCAACTCTCCTGGAAGCAGCAGTGGCACCTACCCGCACTCACCCACCAGCTCAGACCCAGGAAGCCCTTTCCAGATGCCAGGTGGGTTGGAATGTTCCGTGATGTTCAGGTCAGGTGCAAGAGTCGGGGGGAAGCCAGGCGCACCTGCACTCAGAGAGCTTTTCGGCTCTGCTCCATGGCTCTCTGCTCTCAGATGCAGGGTGCTGCTATGGCTGGAGGGAGACCTCGTGGTCAAGAAAGCAAATGTCCTATTTGATTTGTCAGGCACGGAAGCTTGAATAAGTTTTATTTTGGATTTTGAAGGGTTTTGAAACAGCTGCATCCTTCTGGGTGGGGCATAATTGCATAATTGTCTTTGCTCCTGAAAAAAGAGAGAGAAAAATAATGTGTTGCACACATTTGTTCTACATGGGGTTGGGGGATCCCTGTTGTCAGTGCAACCTCAGAAAAGCTATTTCCTGAGGGATCACACCTCCCTACTTAATTAAATTCATTTTAGTGGTGATGTAATCCCAAGAAACATATACTTTAGCAACAAAGGAAACGCAGCAGAAGTACTGGAGACCATCTGCTTGTTTAACTTAGCAAAGGCAAAAACAATTACCCTTTGTTAGATTGAACTGATGGTGTAATGTTTATCAAAATAAATGATTAATTAGGACATATTTTTCAAATTATAGATTAGTAAGCAACACCATCTGACAAAAAATGATTAATGCCAAATTTCTTGCCAGTAGACTTGAAGAAGGATGCTCTATACAAAGACGTACTGAACATTGATTAGCACTTTAAGGGGGGAAAATGGGCGGGCAGACCTGTTTATTAGGCCACTTGAAATGTTTTTCAGTAAATACGAATTTGACAGTAGTGCTGGTAGGTCCTCAAAAATTGAAAGTGGTCCATGCTTGATGGTCCTGTCTTTTAGTTCTATATTTATTACTTCTTTTGGTCCTGACCCTTTTATTTTGCATGTTTTTTGTTTCTCAATCCAAAACTGTTCAGGATGAGGGAGGGCAGCAGGGATATAGAGGAGTTTAAAAAATCAAACTAAGCATCATCGGGTGATTTCCTGTTCACCCCACTTGCTCCCAGACCCGCTGGGTTTGATGAATAAGTAAGTGGTGAGGAGATAGTCTCAGAAGCTCTTGGCAAAGTTCAAAGGTGAGAAACTGGAAGATTATTGCTCGAGTTTACACTGTGTCCCCGGCTATGAGGGCTTAAGACTACAGGCCAAGTAAAGGAAATGTGAATAAGAGAGAGCTGCCAGGGGTGGGAGTGGGCACTCGGGGGGCTAGTAGAGTATCACCCATTGCTGTCTGGTGGTCTGTCCCGGTGGTGCTGATGCCATTGGTGAAATTTTCACCAGCTCATTGGCAGAAATTTACTGGATGTGGTCTGAGAGGACACTCTGTCTTCATCCTCCTGGCAGGAAAGTAGGGTCAGTGTTACAGCTGCAGGGAAGAAGTTGAATTAGAAGAAGCTGGAGAAAGGGTGACAGAGGCATCCAGATAAGGTCCCCATAGTCCTGTCCTTGTGCTGTGAGTCCTTGCTTGTTGGCAGCCGGATGGTGGGAGTTGCTGGGTTGAGAGTCAGCTGGAAGGTCCATCTTGGAAATCTCTGACAAGCTGTAAAGGAGGGGCAGTGGGCCACCTGTCCTCCACAGTTGCCCTGAGTGATGTCGGCTCCTCCTTCAGGTTATTCGTGGTGCCTGAAGGGAAAGCTTTGTTTCCTGCTGGAGTGTGCTAGATGGGCTCCTGATAGCCAGTGAGGAACTCACTTCTTGATCACAAAGGATTATGTGTGGGCAGCCCATAACCCCTTATTTTATTTAAGAAAACACAAGACCCCTGTTAGTGTTCTTCATTTCAAAAGTCATATTCTTTGCCTCTTATTGCCAGCTGGCCTTGAGCTTTCTAGAAGAACATATATAAATTCTGAAATAGAAGATAGTTGTGATAAACAGATTATTATTCTGCTAGTCGGGGTTTAAAACTAATGACTGTTAAAGCAAGCAGGAAGAAGGTACTCCTAACGGAGTGCTGAAGTCAGGAGAAATGAACAGTTGAAGTCAATGAGCTGGCTGTAATGACGAAGTTGGTAAATTTCTAAGAGCCTGTGGGTTCAATGAAAGAGACCCTGAAGCTTTCTTCTTAAGAAATCCTATGTAGTTTTTCCATCCCCCAGTGAAGCTATGAAATGCAGACGTCCTCTCAAAGTGGATTGTATGAAGGTGTGTTTAAGCACTCTTCTGCTCATTTCCAGAGAGCGTGAGCCTGGGTAGACAGACAGCTCCTGGAACAGGCAGGTAGTGCTTTTCCTCCCTCTGGACCTTCGCTACAGTTGTACCAGATCACGAGGTGTTAGTCACTTTCAGAAAGTTCAGTGTCCGTAGCAGCCGTTTTCCGATGGGGAGGTTGAAATGGGCAATTCAGTCTCAAGAATTTCACAGAATGTATGTTTTAAGTGTGTGTTTTTATTTAAGGAGAAAGAAATCATTTTCTTTACACTTTGTAGCTGATACACCCCCTCCTGCTTACCTGCCTCCCGAAGACCCCATGACCCAGGATGGCTCTCAGCCAATGGACACAAATATGATGGCACCTTCCCTGCCCTCAGAAATCAACAGAGGAGGTAAAATGCATTGCTGTTTATTCCCTTTTTCATGTCTAAAGTTTGTCTGTCCATTATTACTTTCTCTCACAAATATTTATTAGTCTGTAGAAAGATAGCTATTGGAGAAAGAGCCCAATAAGAGAAGCTAGATAGAATTTTTGGGATTACAGGTAAGTCTTTCATATGAGGAACAAACATACTGAGTTAACTAATGAAGGCCTAAGTATAATTGTGCAGTTGTCTGTTGAGAACACAAGACTTAATAATTTTGAATTGGCAATAAAGGAGTATTTTTAAGTGAAGGACAAAGGGGTAGTAGTAAAAAACAATGAACATAACATTACTGAGGTGGAGTTGTCACTGGCGATTTCCAGAATTAGAAGTTTATAGAACAAAGCTTTCCAAAGGTTCTTTTGTTGTAAGGATAGATATTCATAAATGTCTATTTTCCAGCTCTCATCCATATACAGCTGCAGCTGGAACAAACTAATAACATTTGTTTCTTTCTTGCTATATTTTCTTTGCTTCTAACCTTGTTACGAAAAGGGGCCAAGGCACATGTTTTTCCTGTTCTCACCTGAAGAGCATAAGCAGAACCCGTAAGCAGGATGGAGCATTTCTTTCCCTTTCTGGTAGAGGGTGGGTGCATTTCCAGCCCAGTCCTGCCGCCTGCAGTGACTGAGGGGAGAATGCCATTTTGCTGCACTGGCGAGTGGAGTGGGCCTAGCTGAGCAGAGAACTCGCGTCAGTGAGTGTTGGGAGAATCCCTGAGCGCCTTAGGAAGGCATGACCACGTTGTTGAAGAAAACTGTTCCCGAACAACTTCTCATGGAAGAAAATGCTTCCCTGAGGGACACCTGGGTGACTCAGTTGGTTAAGCGGCTGCCTTCGGCTCAGGTCATGATCCCAGCATCCTGGGATCGAGTCCCACATCGGGCTCCTTGCTCAGCAGGGAGCCTGCTTCTCCCTCTGCCTACCTCTCTGTCTGCCTGTGCTCGCTCTCTCTCTAACTAATGAATAAATAAAATCTTAAAAAAAAAAATTTTTTTTTTTTAATAAAAAAAAAAATGCTTCCCTGATGCCCCATGGTGTGGACCATTTCAGTATGTATACAGTTTATGCAAATTGAATTTACAGTGCAATCTAATTACTAGGTGTATGTCTCATTTCATTCTTACTACTTTTTTATGAAAATGGGAGATACCTCAGACATTGTCAGAGTTGCTGACATTTTTTAAGTTCTTAAAATCTGATGGTAAACTCAAAGAACATTTCTTAGATGTACAGTGGAATAAATTGGAATGTACACATTTTTTAATCTGTAAAATGTTTTTCCATCTGTTTTATTATTGGCTCTGTATCTTATGGTTCCTCATAATCTCTCAAACAACCTCCCAAACATAATTATCAACCAAAAAACAAGAATGCTGGTTTAGGAAAAAAAACAAAACAAAACTCCTCTGTCTCATGCATTTTTGGCGTTTGTGTCCCGGGAACAGAACAGCAGGAGAGAATGGGTACCGCTGCCGGTGAGGACCATGGGGACCCTGCAGCTATTGTAGTTAAGCCGAAAATGTCTGATTTCAGGAAGCAGGCCTTTAAATTGCTATAAAATTTTTCCTTTAAATAGTTTTTGTGAAATTTCCCCACTAGAATAAGTTTACAGTTAATATCTTCATGAGGCAGGAACATTGGCCTTTCTGCTAGTGTTTTACCTTTGGGGGTTTTCCTAAAGCAGGAGTTCACACACTACAACCAATTCAGCCTGCTGCCTGTTTTTGTAAATAAATTTTTATGGAAGCACAGCTCCGTCCATTACATATTATCTGTGGCAGCTTTAGCACTGCTTGGGCACAGCTGAATAGTTACGGTAGAGACCAGATGGCCCACAAAATCTTTCTGGTCTTCTACAGAAAAAAGTGCGTCATCCTCTGACCTAAATGAATGGCATCTTGAACAATCCCGATAGCTTATAAAAGCCTTCGCTAGTGATGTCACAGCCTTCTGTTAAGCTTTAGCACTAGGTGAATCCTGAAGATTTTGCTCTTTGAAATACAGCACACTGACCGGTGGTAGTTGCTCAGCAGAGAAGACAGCCTATGCCTGTATTCGGCTCCCTTGCTTAAGCGTATAGAGCAGCTAATGTATGCGTGGAGTTTTTTAATGATAGTGTTTTTTGTTTTTCTAAAATTGAGGGCATTGTGATGTCTGTGGAGGTTGATGTTAAGAACACACAAGTACTTCTTCCCGAGCAGTTACAGCTTACGCTTCTAATGTGGGTGTTGTTCTCTTTTTACGACTGTACACTGAGGACCTCGTAAACCTCAGATCATTACGTATTGGCATACTGGGCATGCATGGTCTGTGTTCCTGGAATCTCTGAAGCAGTGGCATAAGAGGTTTTACTACAGAAGGAACTTATCTTTAGAACCTTTTAGTTGCAAATGTTTAGAAGCATGTTCTGTTTGGAGATTTGTTAGTCTTAAGAGATTTGACTTAACAAGCTGCATCCTGTCAGTAAAGTTGGGTAATTTCCATTGTTGGCCCATTCTGGGAATGGAGAGACAAAACACACCTGCTCTGCATGACTTAAAGCAAATATAAGGAAGTTAGCATGAAATCTGGATGAGAGAGATATGATTCATTCTGTAAAAATGGCCAGCTGGCAAGATTTCTTCCTGCGTTTGAGGACTGGAGCCGAGCTGTGGCCGTGATAGTTATTGGCAGCTGAATGTGAAGTAAGGGAACTTCTTATCAATAATTAGAAACTGATTTTCATTGCTTTGAAAAAGCCTAGGCCTACGAAGGCTTTGTTGAAAGTCACCCTTTTTCTGCCAGCACCTTTGGCACATTTCCTGTCCTCTATTGTGCTCTTCCCATTTGTTTTTCACTGCCACTTGCATTTCTTTAGATGGGGAGCCAGCTTCCGAGGTGGGGGTGACTTCCATTCTGGCATATGGCAGAGCAAGTAGCATATTGTGAGTGGTCAGCAAATACCGTTGGTGTGCTTGCTTAGCTGGCATTTGGTGATCTGATAGTAGTTGGAGAAGATTATTTTCCAGTTAAAGGGGAATGTCACACTTAGCAAGGAGGACCTGTGTTAGATGTCGTAGAGAAACTGTATACACTTGCTTTTACGCATCTTTATTCCATGATTCTGAGCCAGTTTCACAACAGTTTCAGGTTTTGAGAGCCCAAGGCACTAACCGAGGTTGACTCTGAGCTCTTCTTTCTTACAGATGTTCAGGCAGTTGCCTATGAAGAACCCAAACACTGGTGCTCTATTGTCTACTATGAGCTCAACAATCGTGTGGGTGAAGCGTTCCACGCCTCCTCCACAAGTGTGTTGGTGGATGGTTTCACCGATCCTTCCAACAATAAGAACCGTTTCTGCCTCGGGCTGCTGTCCAATGTTAACCGGAATTCCACTATCGAAAACACCAGGCGGCACATTGGAAAAGGTGAGTGTGTGCTTGAACCTCATTCAGATGTTTGTCTCTTGTGTCCCCATTCCTCCAGAACTGACTTAGTCGTTCCTGGGGCGGACTCGGAGAGCAAACACCAGGTAGTAGACACTGGCTCCAGTTAGTAAATATTTTTTCGGTTTCTATTACCGAGACGTTACTCACTTTCCAATCCACAGTTTTTGTGTCTGCTACCTCATGGGTGTTGAGATTAATTAGCTAAAATAGTGATTTGGGGAGCACGATTCTATCTTACTTTTGCTGCAGAATAAAAGCAGCTGTTAGAAAGTGACTTACAACCAAACTAAACGCAAGTTAAAACAAGTAAACCTAATGTGTTTCGAATGAGTACCGTAATTCACGGGAAAAAGAAAGAAAGAACCAATCCAGAATAACTTACGAACATAGTGTTTGGCCATGTATCTTCAGTCCAGGCCAAGTGGGCAGAGTGCTTGCAAACAAATCCAGAACCCTTCTTAGTAGACTTGATTATCTAGTAGCAGTATGGGTGAAACAGTCCCGGAACTCTGAGACAGAAAGTGAAGCAAATGACTGAGTGCAGTGTTGCTAAGAAAAAGCCGGGTTTTCACTGTGGAATGAGAAACATACCAGCGTGGAGGAGGGCAACACATAAACCCTGTGGCAGTAGCAGGGTAAAATGATGATTTAATAATATGTGTGCGTATGTGTGTCTGCATGGTTATGTTCTCGTGGATGTGTGTGTGTGCGCGTGTGCATGTGTAGGTGTGCTCAAACATGCATATAATCTCTGATCCGTTTGCTGGAAGGGCCAACAGGCAAAGACGCCCAGGAGCAGGGAGCACATCTGGTGCTCAGGCCATCATCTCTAACACCATTTCCCACTGAGCGAGGATCTGGGGCTTCTCGGGGAAAGGGCTGACTCTGGGTAGACAATGATGAGCCCGGAACATTTCGTTATACCAGACAGTGAAGAAACGCTTATGAAAATGATGGGGGCCTGTCACAGGAGCCAACTTGGAGGGGCTTCCCCTGGCCAATTCTGGGACGGTTTAAGCACCAAAATAATTAAGTACAGCTATGGATTTTAAACCACTGAAAGACAACAGTAATTTGTAAGTCCCTGTCAATAATAAATCACTATAGGGACGCCTGGGTGGCTCAGTTGGTTAAGCGGCTGCCTTCGGCTCAGGTCATGATCCCAGCGTCCTGGGATCAATTCCCACATCAGGCTCCTTGCTCAGCAGGGAGCCTGCTTCTGCCTCTGCCTGCCTCTCTGTCTGCCTGTGCTTGCTCTCTCTCACTCTCTGACAAATAAATAAATAAAATCTTTAAAAATAATAATAATAATAAATCACTGTAGGAATGAATGAATGGGGAAGGCTGGTTGGGAAATGTGGAGTGAGTGCTAGAGCTAGAAAGTCATCATTTTGCAACCATCAGTCAGGAATCCTCGGTGGATGCTAAACAGAGAACTTTTGGCAAGAATCAGGATATTTGCATGGTCTGGCAGTGTCTCCTCACAGCCTGCCTGTTAGTTACAAAGGAGGATAAAAATCACTAGTTATACAATGGAAACACTGGAGAGCATCTTGCCTGGGAGATCAAAATTATCATCATCAGTGAGAGAAGATGGATTTCATATGCCACCAGATGTGATGCCCTGAGTAGGAGGTAGCATCACCTATGCAGAATTCCAGCGAGAATACAAATTTTAATCTCATCAATGGAGAATGTTCACACAGACTCAAAATTCTACTCAAAAGGGTGAGGAGGAACTGTATTCTTCCAAAATAATCAACGTCAGAAGGCAAAGGTGTGGAGATGTTCCACATTAAAAGAGATTAAAGGACTGGGACAGCTGTGTAATAAGCTGACCCTGAACACAATCTGTCCCAAAAAGGGGGAAAAATACCACAGAGGACCTTATTGGGGTCAGCAGGCAGAGTTAGAACATGAGTGATAGATTAGATAAGAGTATTGTACCAGTGTTCCATGCACTGGCTTTGCTAACTGTACTGTGGCTATAGAAGAGAATACCCCTAGTCTTAGGAAAAACACAGACACGTGTATATATAAAGATATCTATCCATCCAAAACTAATCCTGTGTCAGAGTGTAGGCAGACAGGTGCGGATACACCTGTATGTGTCTGTGGTCGTGTATATATGAATGTATCTGAGGGTATGTATGAAAGCATAGAAGGGAAGGAGGTGCAAACGATTAAACACCTGGAATAAATTGTCACAGTAGTGGCTAGATGAGTGCTTTTAGTTCGTTATTCTTGGCTGTTCTATTTCTGTACATTTGAAATTATTTCCATAGTAAATATTTTTTTAAATGACCTACTATAAAATTTAGAACAGTGGACCAAATCAAGTGGTTATTTAATAAATGTTTGAAAGGCATTTGAGATAAAAGTTCAACACTTGATCCAAAAAAAAAAACCTCCTAAAACAGGAATTAGTAGGTAGTTCCTTAATACAATTAAGGGGGGAAAAAAACAAACCCTAAACTCCATATTTGATGAAGAAATGCTAGAACCTAGGTTCATGACATATAGATATCTATGATCTATAAGCCCTGGAAGTTGTACATAAACACAATTTTGCATGCACTTGGGATAGAGGAATGTATTTTTCAATAAGTTCTAAAGTTGACCGTTACCCCAAAGTACTAAAAAAGTCATTGTACTCTGAAATATCTCTATTAAAAATTAGGAAGAGGGGCATTTGGGTGGCTTAGTTGGTTAAAATGTCTGACTCTTGATCTTGAACTAGGGTCGTGAGTTCAAGCACCGTATTAGGCTCCATGCCAAGCATGGAGCCTACTTAAAGAAAAAAAAGAAAGATTTTAGGAAGAAAATAAGGATTCTGGGAATGCTGTTACTTAAAATTATTCCAGATACCTTGACTAGTGTATTCAAATGTAGAATTACCAATAATGGAAATAAGCCAAAATTATCATTATTGCAGATGATATAATTAACTAACTGACAGTATTCTTGGGGTAGATTTTTGAAGTGAAATTAGAAGGTCAAAAGTAGGTCTTGATATATTATGCCAAATTACTTTCCAGGAAGCTTTTATTAATTTCCACTTGTACCATAAGTCTGTTTTGTAAGTGCCTTTCCTCCTTAATCCACGTTGGTATTACTGACATAAGTAATACTGACCATGGTAATATTAATGGTCACTGTGTGTATTCAAAAGTTATGGTTGTTTATCTAGAAACTTCTAAATAATTTATTTTTAGAAACTCTGTGCCAGTTTTCTTCAATCTGGGAATAACCAGTTAGAAAAATATAGTGGAGGAGGAAATGAAATTTCCAATAGCAACAGAAAATGGAGTTTTTTGGAAATAATCTGAATAAGCAATACATGAGAGTTATGTAAAGAAAACCAAATTGTATTAAGAGAAAGAAAATTTAGATATATAAATAAGCAGTCGGTGTTCCTTAAAGAGAAGGCTTAATATTATGAGAATATTTTAGGGACATCTATTCTCCCTAATTTCAGTTTGTGGTTTAAAACAATCCATGCTAGAATCACAATGTGTTATTTTTTTGAAAGTTGGAAAATGTGTTCTGATATCGCCTGGCAGGATAAACAAGTGAAAAGAGCTAAATTTTTTAATGGAAGAGTAAAGAAAAAATTCTTGATGTTAGGCTAACTAAATATTATGAAATTACAGTTAAATCAGGTTTAGACAAAATGGGTAGAATAAACTAAACTCAGACTATATTGTATTTCAAAATTAATGTATGTTAAGTGAAGCATAACAAATTGGTAGTCTTCTGTGGTCCTGCAGTAACAAAGTTAGCTTTTAGGTGAGGCTGTAGAGAGAAACCGTGACCTCATTTCATATATGCAAATAGATTAATGAATTGAGTTTTCTTTAATGGCAAGCTATTAAGAAGCTAGAAGAAAATACATTTGATCAGAGAGGTAGAAATTTTCTAAGCATAGAAAGCAAGAGAGGGGTGCCTGGGTGGCTCAGTGGGTTAAAGCCTCTGCCTTCAGCTCAGGTCATGGTCTCAGGGTCCTGGGAGCCCCGCATCGGGCTCTCTGCTCATCAGGGAGCCTGCTTCCCCCTTCTCTCTGCTTACTTGTGATCTGTCTGTCAAATAAATAAAATCTTAAAAAAAAAAAAACAATAGAAAAGACCACAAGAGATTTGACTACTCAAAGCTTTCAAACTTCTGTGGATTAAAGAAAAATACAAAGGACTAATGGGGAAACAAATAGGAAATAAATTATTTGTATCTTACACGTAGCTCATGAAAAAACAGTAAAAATGCTAGAATCCCAGTGGGATAAATAGGTAAGAAAAAGGAACAGTAAGTTCATAAGAGAAACACAGATGGCTAATAAACAAACGAGAGCATTTCCAGGCTCACATGCAAATTAAAACAATACTGTTTTTTGGCTGTAATTTATTTAATTTATTTGTTTTTGTCTTAAGCTCACTCCATCCTGGCACAGGCAAAATGAGAAGGGCACTCCTACACTGCTGGTGGGGTGTACATTGATACAAGCATTCTGGAAAGTCATTTGGCAAAGCGAATCAAGAGCCTTTGATCCGGTGATTTAACTTCCAGGAATCTCTCCTAAGGATATTATCAGAAATTATCCAGAGACATTTATCCTGGCATTGTTATAACAGAAAATTAGTATCAGCACTGTGGTCCCGTATTGGGAGAATCGCTAAAGTAAATTGTTGTGTCCATATAATCATGTAGATTATGTTTAAATGTTTGCAGAGAAAGTTTAGTAATACTCAAAACCTGGAATCCAGTGTGTCCAGATATTAACAGTTACTGCCTCTGCGTCCCGAAACAAGTGATACTTTCTGCTTCTTTAATATTTTGTTTTACTTTCTAAATGTTCAGAAATGAATATTGCTCATTTTTATAATCAGCAAAAAAAAGTAAACACACATACTCTCTTAAATTGTTTTCTCTACATCACACAGGAAAATGGGCTTCTTCTGTTCCAGCAGCTATTTAATTGTTACAGAAGTCTTAGCCATTGTGTGTACGTGTAAGCACAACACACAGTTTTTTGGATTGGATTGGAGACAATAGTTTTAGGATTGACTGAGGCCTGCCAGAGTTCCTTGCAAGGTAGAGTGTTTAAAGCCACATGGGGTGTGACTCTGTTTGCTTTAAGTAATGTTCTTAATGGCGGAGGGCTTTGTCAGAAAGCCCCACTACCACCACCACCACCACCACACACACTTTCCTTTTTCTAAAGGCTGGGTAGGATCAATTTCCTACACTCCTGGCACTCAGAGATGTCACAGGAAGAAGTTTGGAGCAGATGGTAGTTCGGGGAGGTCAAATTGCACACAGTATGAATTATTTTTATAAGTATTTTCCCCCCGGACCTTACATCTGACAGCTCTCAGCAGTACTGCCTCCACCTCTGGTTTTCTAGTTCTTTCACTCGTCTTGGCCCTCCTTTCTCTCCTGTCTTTGTTATGTTATTTCCTAGAAACCTCTTAGACATGCATGTTAACAAAAGAACATTGTATGAACTAATAGGGTTAAATGAGATTTTATCAGTCGTCCAAGATTTGGAGAGTATCTCTCTAGTTAGCCGAAGTTTAAATCCATGCAAATTCATATACTGAAGATACACAGAAGCTTTACGGCTGTGAAAAATGATGATGAAGATATTGCATACGTTGTCTTCCTGCAGGAGTACATCTTTACTATGTGGGAGGGGAAGTGTATGCCGAATGCCTCAGCGACAGCAGCATCTTTGTGCAGAGTCGGAACTGCAACTACCATCATGGATTTCACCCCACCACTGTCTGCAAGATCCCCAGTGGGTGTAGTTTGAAAATCTTCAATAACCAAGAATTCGCTCAGTTATTGGCACAGTCTGTGAACCATGGTTTCGAGACAGTCTATGAGCTCACTAAAATGTGCACTATCCGCATGAGCTTTGTAAAGGTAAGTGAGCTCCGTTGCTCTGGTTAGGGTTTGATGCGTTGCACTCTGCCTGGTGTATAAATCGATGTCTTCTTGCTATGTGTCCGTAGAAGCCCACTTATTACCTAGGCGTTTTTGAACTTTAGTAAGGATGTCAGTTATTAGGAGGATATAATTAGAATTACAGGAGTGTTTTAAATGTCAGGAGTGTAGGAGCCTCAAATACACTTTTTCCTATTCAAATAGGCACAATTTTAACTATTGTAGTACCATAAGAAAATGTTATGCTATATACCTAACATGGATAATTTAATCTCATGGTTTTCTTAAGAGAGCAGTTCAGTTAAACACACATCCCCTCCTTTTCATTCTGTTTTAGTACTTAGATGGTGGTAAACACGTGTTGCTTTTGTCTCAGCAATAAACAAGTAATCTTTTTGTAAATAAAAATTCATCACACTGGGGTTTACTTTTGACTGGTCAGGGTTTTTAAAAAATGTTTTCAGTAAAACCTCATCATTTTCTAATAATTCAAAAATTAATAAGACCCTTGCCCACAGATCAGTAGATGCCTTAGTTCTAAGATTATTGTTAGGTTTGTGGAGGGAGAAGGTTAAAGACATTGCTCACAATAACTGATCTCTTTTCTGCCTTCTCTTCTGCTTCTGAGAAATAAAAAATTTTAAGATGTCATTGAAATGTAAAAAAATTAAATATCTGATTAGATTTCATGAGTTGTAACTTACTGTAGTGATAGGCTTGTCTCTGAGTTCTCAAAGATAAATTTTCATCCTCTGTTGCCTTGAGAAACAGAACTAATTATATATTTGGGTGAGGCAATCACCTTTTATGTCCTCTCTTCAGAAGCTCACCTAACTTGTTGTTAAACCTGTTCTGTAATGTGTCTGTTACAGAGGGTAATTTTGGAACCTTACTTTGTTAATCATCCTTTAGATCAAAGATACCTTTCCCTGACTGTCATTTTTTTCTTACTTCTTTGAATCATATTAGCAGATTTTGACAGTGTTCTTTTAATACTTTCTCGAAACATTATTAAGCAGTTCTTTGTAGCTGAGTCTGGTGCCTTTTTAGTATTAAGGAGGTTTTTTTACCCTTTAGAGAGATTGACCAATATGCTATGTACCCGTGAGACTACAGAGATCTTTCTCATCCACAACTAACATTCACTGTTTAATTTTTAATCTTGCATTTTGGCTAAAGTGAATTTTAAAATCAGGACAGTAACTTGCCACCAGTGCTTTTTGTTTGTTGTTTTATGGTATGGAGGAAAGAGTACCTTTTAAGAGTCAAAAGACCCGGACTCTAGTTTTATCTGCCATTTTAACTATGCAGTTAAAGCACAGGGATCCTTTGCTGGTCCTCGTGATCATCATCTTTAAAATGGGTGGATGGATTTGGGAACTGTGGTAATCATTACTGGGGTTCCTTGGAGAGTCTACTATTATTGAAGGACCACTCAAGTAGAATTTATGACTCTACTGCTCCAGCTGGCTTTCTCCTTGAGCTCATTTCATATTGATTACCCCTTTTTAATGGTTTTTACTTTTATACATTTCGAATTACTTACTTTTACAGAAGTAAGAACAAACTTTACACTAATAAAAAGTGTTTATGATATAAGGATATGCATTAAAAATGTACTAGATTTCATTCATTCAGCAGATATTTTTAGCACTATTCCAGAGAATTAATGCAAAGATGAAAAAGCACCTGGCATCTCTCAGTTCACAATGCTAATGGCCTATTATATGTTTAATTATAAAATAATGTAGTGTATACTGGAATGGAGGGTAATAGAATAATATATATGATATATTAATATAATATGTAATAATATATATTATATATTTTATATATTTTTATTTATATATAAATATATTACATTTATATAAAATATATAAATATAGATATTTATATATTATATATATATACTTATATAAAATATATAAATATCTATATTTATAATATATATTATATTTATTATATTTATATATAAATATATAAATACAGATATTTATATATTTTATATAAGTATATAAAACAATTATATAATATTAATATAATATATAATTATATATAATAGTAATCTATAATATATAATAATATAACAAACATAGCTGGGAAGCTGGTTTTGGAGTTGAGGATAAACAAATTCTGTTTTAAAACTCCTGCTGACATGATAAAGGGCAGCTGCTTATCATGTCATTTTTTGCAACAAAAAAAAAATTGCATAGTGTTTCTATAGTCTTGTTCTTTATTATCAAAAGGATTGTATACCTTGCCCTTGTCACACTTAGCATCTTAGAGAAATGATTCAGAACATTTTGCTAATATTAATAGTCAATCTTGTGTTATTTTGAAGACTGTCATTTTGGACTTTAAAGCACACATTTTATAAATTATTTGCACAGTAAACTCCCCATATTTCTGAAAAATGCATGGATGTTTATACGTATGCAGTTCATGTGTCACAACTTTTTCCTGAAAGTTCTGATATTTATCTGTATTTCTTGAATGTCCTGGAGTAAGTAGGTGTCGAAGATAAATGATACCCAACCTTCTCTGACATCCCTCAGGAAACAAGGGCTTATCAGAGCTTTTCCATTGCCCACCATACCAGTGAGTTTTTTTGATCTTCACAATTGCAAGATTACATTTCTCTTTTTCAACTTTAGTGTCCCAATTCAGTAATACTGAAGATGTCAGGCAAGCTGCCTTCTTGTACAAATGTGTAATGGAATCTGTTAATTCAAAGCAATGATTAGATGCCAGTAATAGCTTTTTGGCTATGTATGTGCTTCTGCCAGTTTGCTTTGAGATTGAAAGGTCAAGAGCTCTTGTGTTACTAGGAGGACTGTCAGTGACTGAGTGGGCAAGAAGCAGAATGTCAGTTTGTCTAACATAACTTTTTCCTTATTTTCTTGGTGATAAGTGAGAATTTAATATCTGTTACAATACTATCAGTAACACAGTGGGCAATGAAAATGAAAGGTAAAAAGTGCCTTTGTTAAAACAGCCTTATAAGGTATTTTGAAACTTCCATTCACCAAGAGCAGTACTTCTTAACCTGGAATGTATGGAGGGACTTTAGGGGGCCTGGAACATACCCATCCTCTGAAATTGCCTGCCATATTGTGTGTGTGTGTGTGTGTGTGTGTGTGTG